>DWEJ01002916.1:0-10940 GCA_018245835.1 Mysoria sejanus stolli | reverse complement strand
ATGGCGACAGTCGGCACACAGCGATATATATTGCCCCAATGATATATGACCACCGACGTCGTCCATCATCCTACCACCCAAAAGTTAGCGGAAAAGCTAGCGCGAGCAAAACAACTCGCCGACTTGAATACACCCGTTTTAATGAGCAGATACCGAAGACAGAAATAAGGGACGTTCGTTTTACAACGCCTCGTTATTGTTATGACATTGTTAAAGTGCTATATGGACGATATCAAAACGTTGCTCGTACATTGCATTCCAAATTTAAATCGTAGCAAAATAGTTCCAATTTAAGTCATCGTAACAAGTTGGCGACAAATTAACAAAGTCTAATTACTCAAGTCTATTAAAATTGCAAATACCAGAATTATAATCACATTTCAGCATAGATTTTATTAATTATAGTCGGACCATTGAACGGTATAAGCAAACGGTATATGTAAGTGGTAAAATTAGTGCGATCGTGAGTTAAAAGCGCGCGAAGTATCGCAGTGCGCAGGCGCATGTCGTCTTAATTAAGGAACGAAGCGAGGTGCGAACTCGTCAATCATTGTTCCCATGCGCGTCGCGTTTGATAAATCTTCTCAACGCGCTATTGCCGC
This sequence comes from Mysoria sejanus stolli, assembly GCA_018245835.1. Taxonomy (NCBI): domain Eukaryota; kingdom Metazoa; phylum Arthropoda; class Insecta; order Lepidoptera; family Hesperiidae; genus Mysarbia; species Mysarbia sejanus. Next base: position 10,338 of record DWEJ01002916.1, on the reverse strand, counting down.
GCGCTCGCCCGTGATTCCTCTATATTAAGACACCCCAACACAATATTGATATTGTTCGCTACTTGAACACGTCGAAACGTCATAATTATTTGTCATGTTATCTAAATCAATTGTTTCTTATTTTTCACTGGTTCGTTTGTCGAATGCTTGCAAGCGCAACTGCTGATTGAGAAGTACTGATTTTAAATCTCAAGTTGAGTCAAATACTTTTGATTTTTGTAACTTAAATATTGTAGTAGAATAGTGATGGCTCCAAATCTGGATTTGCACCCGATGTATGCCTTAAGGGTCACTTCCTATTTCATAGTGGGATGTAAACATAATTGGTAAAACGTGAGAGTATACTAAACTCCTCTAGCCTAGCTACAGACGTCATGTTTTTTTTTCATTTTCCACATTTCAACGCATGTGTTACTCGTAGTTCACAATGATTAAGTTTTCTTTTTTGCTTTGTTTTGTTTAGTATTTGTTCTTGCTTTCGTTTTAAAATTACTATGTTTTTAATTTAGTTTTGTCGTATGAAAACAATTATTATATTATTATAATTATATAACATTAGGATATTTTCAAGAAATAAAATAAATAAATATCTCACTATCTTAATACTTGCTTAATAAAAATTCCTTCTAATAATGAACGATACATTATACATTCTAACAATTAATTTTACAGCGTCATAAGTTTAATACTAAATACTTAAGCGGGCCGCAAAAAAAAATTGAATTATTTTAACATGCGTATTGTAACTTTTTATGCACTGAGGTGTACAAGTAAATATACTTGGACGATTCGTAGGGGTATAGGTAAAAATGGTGAGGTCGCTTATGGCATAGAAATGTGCCATTAGCGAGTGTTATCACGTTGTGATTAGGGCGCCGCAACCAATCCGCGCGCGGCCGTCTAATTATACAGGAAAGCTCTTTATTAATAGCAATTATACCGCCGCCATGTTGCCAACTCGATTTAATTAACTCGATCCGTTGATTAGGGACAGATGGCGCGAGGTTGCAGATTCCGACCCGTTCTCATTAGCGATGTTCGACGCCGGCTAGTCATATCGTCTCTTGAAGCGCTTACGTTCAATAATTGTCATTATCTGAGTATAATTATAACGAGTTACAAAGATATGATATGTCAGTTTTTATTTTCATAGAACATTCACTTCTTTGCGTCATTTAAAATTTGATTTCGAATTTGAATTTGTTATATGTTCCATCATTTGCAGCTCATGTTGTATGTATCTATGTAAATATTTAATATTTTGGGCATCTGATACTTTATAATTTAGATACATAGTTTTATTATTAGAATAAAAAGCAGGGACTTTTATAATATAAATTATATATAATATTACAATCAGTGTAGAGTCATTAAGTTGTTTAAAATGAACACGTTACTTACGATGCTTAATCTCCGTATTCTAGTGATGCCAATAGCGCATATAAACTTTAATGGTGAGTAAATGATTCGTCGCTTATAATTTCCGTGACAATAAATTCATGAATATTTCATACCAGTTAATGGTACCACTTGCAGCTAATTTAATGGCCGTCGTTGCTAATTTATTACCATATATGTAAAGGACAATAATCTTTTTATTGCTACACATCTATTAGCACTTACATACAAGTTTAATTGTTTTGAATAATATTTTTCAATTCTCACCTTCATATATGTGTGTTCTGCTACTATTCAATTACTATATATAGATACAGCATGCCCAGAGTCAAAAACATAGTTTTATTCCTGTAAGAAAGCATCCGAGTAAACATAACTCCCAATCATGAACTGAGTGGAAGATCAAGAAGATCTATTAACTTCTTCAATTGTAATGAAGAATTGGTATTGCAAGTACCTACTTATAATTATTAAGCTAACAAGTAAAGCTTTTAACATTAGAAAGACGACACAAACTAATCTTACCCAATAGCCTCTCTTTCTTAATAGCTAAATTTCATTTCAAAATTATGATAAAATTCCTGCAAGTCCTTCGAAACTTATATTTGAAATGCTCAAAGCTCAAATTTATTTATTTACACTACTATAATAACTGCAGAGAAAGAATACAATAAAACAACATTAAATAAAACATATATGAATATCAAATTGTTAAAGTTGTTGTTAAAATTGTTAAAGTATTGGATATCAAATTGTTAAAGTTACTGCCAAATAATTACTGTGATGGATGTGTGATACGGCATCTATCATATTCAAGTCAACGTCAGCCACTACACAACACGATTTTCGATTCTCGTTCGTCACCTCGTGCATTCAACACTTTGAAATGTATGTACACTCTTAACGATCGTTTATGATACTGATTTACATTGCGTTTCTGGGATATTGCCTGTTTTGCGTCTGTTTTAAAAACCGTATTATTTGTATGTTAATAAAAGAAAATATCTCAATTGATAACTTCAATTGTCACGTTATAGATCAGATTATACTATTATATTGTTCTTATTTAGATTTTCTAGTAGTGGCTCGGATTCTGGAATCGTGTGTATCGGAGTCTGGCAATAGGTTCACAACTATGTATTCCATAGCAGAACGTAAAAATAACGTGTAAGTGTACTACACTTTTCTGCGTACCTCTTTAGGGATATCAGGCGTGATTTAACTTTATTTGAAATTAAAACTACCTTTTAAATGTCCTTGCCACGATGATTATCTTGCGCTGAATTAAAATACAAAATCCAAATTGAATTTTTTTTACGTAAGCCAATCATTATTTCGTTTAGCGTTGGATTACATATATAAATCGAAAATCTGTTACTTAATATTCAGGCAACAACTTCGGCTATTAGTCTGCAAGCTGTATATATTCCAATTTAATTATATCAGACTATTATTAGAGACTATTTTTAGCACGGAGCTTGGATTGGTGCCCGCTGACAATAGGCTTGTCATCTATAACGCGGGACGTATGACATATCTGGTGAATCGTGTGATTGTATACCACTTGTACTGCATTCCTCTGCCTGCCTCTTCAGGAAAATACAGGCGTGATGTAATGTAAAGTAACATCACGTCTGTAATCTGTAATTTCTGTACAGGCAGGCAGAGGAGTTCAGTACACATCCACATTACACCAGTTTACGTCCCACTGTGGAATAGGTGATCCGGAATTTAAACCCAGGACCGCCCGATCGGAAGTCCCGCTTGCAACCAACACGACCAACGAGGCAGTCTAAGTGTATAAGAATAACAATGATGGATATAAATAATCATCGACTATTTTTATTGGATGGATGCGATATCCCCTCCTTGTTCACATATCCGCCGCTAGTGAACTGCTACACCCGACACCTTGTCTCGTCGCGTTTGAAACCAAACCATGACATTCAATGACTATCGAATGCATCATTTGCATTGCACTGAAGACATGTCAGTGTCAGTAATATAACAGTTTTACGTTGCGTTCTGAGAATTTTCTGTACAGCATTCGTCATTTATTACCCTAAATCATTATTAGTCTTCAAAGCAATTAGTGTTAGGTAAAATTATACATATGGAAATGTAAATAAATATGTTATTAAGTAAATGTCTTTGGACACCTCGCACAAGGTTTTGTGATAAAAATTAAGTAGAGCTTGTGCTCTGGTAATCCGACAGCTAAAAAACAACAGTTTTTTTAATATAACATATATTAAATATATTCCATGTGTAAGTTCCTCTATTGAAGTATTCCTATATTTACATATAGGTACTTTTATTGACATATACAAGTGACTCTACTTTTTACATGCGGAATAATATTTCACTTTTTGTAAACATAAAACCATGTCATAGACATATTTCCTTATTCGCACGTACACTTCTAATAAATATAGGATGCATGTAACATGTGTTTTTACATGTTGAATGATAGTCTTAACTACTGTGTTTAATGTCGATCACGGGCTGTGCAACTGGTGATCTGCGCGGAGCCGATGATGTGCTATCTCGAGACGATTATGAAGGAATGGGGCGGGCGAAGACGCGCGAGCCGCAATGACAAATGACTGCCGCGTCTTCTGACCGCGGGACTTGTGTCTGCGCTCGGGTTTTAGGTTTTCATAATTAATTATCGTGTCTGCCAGTTCGCTACGATTTCTTTTACAGGTGTCTTTTCGCAAGGCAATATTGCAAGTGTGCTAACTTTAAAATCGTCTTTTAGTAGACCTTTCACACTTATCCCATATCGGTTGAAGTGCGTTGTGAAAATTCACCCCCCATTTCTTAGCAGGGATTACGTAAGGGGTACATCAGGGGAACACTGCTCTCTTCTATCTAACCCTTCAAGAACATGTAGGGGTGATTTTAGCTTACATTGTGAAAATAAAATTGTTATTATTACAATGTGCGAAAACATTTGTAAACTAATTAAATTAAAATTAACAGAATCTTAAACGCTCAATTTCTTCGCATAAATTTTGAGTAACAATTTTTTTCTGCCGTGGTTGCAAGGCTCTTTTTGTTTATGGAGAAGAATGTGTGAGAGATTGATGTATATTAGAGTCACTTAATGAGCTGGCTGGGCGGGGCTGGGCGGCGTGGCGCATACGGTGAAATATCGTTCTGCCTGGGAGGTCCGAGGTTCAGATGCGTCAAATTTTCGACACTCGCACGATTTTGTCAATTCCGATGATTAATATCTCGGGCCTAGACACGGCGGCGAGATCTCAGATAACGAACTGCGGCCAGCTCGAGACTTGCCAGACGACTGGCCTCAGTAAAATATCGTTTTTAATGTTTTTCCACTTAAATGGGAATTATTTACAGTTAACAAGACATGGCTTATATCATATATATATCACATCACTTATCTAGTCGAACATAATTCAGTGAATACTTTACTGTAGAAACTAAATTTGTTATAAATCTATTGTTATCTGTATAAAGTGAAAGAACAAAGTATCCATAATCAAGATAAAACAGACAGCAGATAATGTTAGTTTGTTCAACATTACTAACTCATTAAGTTCAAATGAACAGTGTGTCAGTAAATACGTATCCGTACAGGAAACTGAATTAATACTGTTATCTATATCAGGTTGATGTATTAATGATATCATTTTAGTCGCAGCTTGAACAATGGCAACGTATAAAGTTCATGTAAATACCGTGTTCACACGAACAGAAAATTATAAGGTGTGTCGCGGCGTGCCGTGCGTAGCAAATAAAACATTTCTACAGTACCACGGTGGCTATTAAGCGCAGCAGATGTTGCGTGTAAGTATTTATTAGCGGACGCGTAATTAGTGATTTTAAACAAATATTACTTAAGCGTACAGTTTTAATTGCGCCATGGGAAGGTAATGATACCGCGCGCGTAGGGCCCCTTTACACTTTTACGGTTTGCCGAAACGGTTTCGTATATTACTAGTGTATTTCAACATATGACTGTATTCATATTGTACGGCAAAACTTGATACGGCTAGTGGTGTTAAAACTCCGTACAGTAAATTGTACGAAATGATTCAATAAAACCGTAAAAATGTGAGTCCACCCTCGTAGCGCCGCGACGGAAACTCAATATAATTGATGTTCTCGCTTCATTGTGTGCCAATTCATTATTTAATATACGATATGTTCAGTGCTCATCGATAATTTTAATTGCCACGTTGAGCTTATATCGTGATTGATGTACCGTAGTGGCAAAGACGATTATTATTTCACTTGCACGAACAGTCTTGGACTGTTCTAAAATTCTAAAATTAGGACCTTACCTGTTTTAAGTCAGTTATCAAATGAGAGTATAAGTTATTGTGAGCTAGAAAGTATTTATCAACTTAAATAAAGTCATGAAGAAACAAAATTTCCAATTCATTTTTGTTATTGTACACGCGCTTGTCTAATTTGTTAGAGTCCGTATTTATTTCTTACGATGAGAGATTATTAAGTCATCTGAAATTCGGAATGCTAGTAAGAAGTAAACATTGCGTCTCGTCATAAATTGTATTAATGGACAATCCAATAGAACAGAATAGTTTAAATGGTACGGTTACAAACAAATCACCGGAGGCCCGGAGGCGTGGACGGCGCGTCAAGCATCCGGTCGGTCGCCGCGAATTCCTACTGCATTGTTTTATTTGAGTTTGTCACATTAATGGTGTCAAATTCCAAGGCTAACTATGTCAGAATGCTCATCTCGTCTATTACAAACTTATTGCTAGTACATTTGAAAGATTTGGCCCGATATAGAATGCTGACTGGCCAATTGGAGTCAGAAGTATCCGAAACGTAAATGAACTAACTTTGTATTATAATAATAATGGTAATCTTAATATTGATTTCTTTATTTAATATATCGATCTCATGTTTTTCGTAAAATGCCACAATGTGGCGACCGAGTACGTGATTGTTACTAACTGCTAACAGAGTCCAGTTTTAAGTTAAATCGGTATACATGTTCAAAACGCTACAGTTTTTGGTGTCGCAGTCGCAAGCCGCACCTCTACATTTCCGCCGGTGCGGTTACACCTGTGTTCGTTTACAAAACGCGGCGATGAGTTTCGCAAGTCGACGCTGAAATTGGGAAGTTTGTCGATAATATCCGCTAACGGTGCCTCGCTCGCGGGTTCCTTTACTAACTTTTCATGTGTTTTATTCAAAGTTTTGCCAAGATCGTAATTAAGTTGTTAGTCAAACGATAACGACTTATCAAAATTATTTCACTGTTTAATTGTTATCGGATATTAGCTAAGCGATAAAATATGATTAGAAATAAGTTTTTTTTATGATGCATTTATTTAATTAACAAAATAAAATTTTATTAAGACCAGTCGAGACCAGTCTTTCAAAGAGATATCTGAAAAAATAAGAAAAGAATTGTTATAATTTTGTATGCAAAAGAATAATACATCACTAGATAAAATTGATTTTGTAAATTGCTTAGCATACCCTTTCACTCTCTTTAAACGGAATATATGATTATACAGATGATTCAAAGAATCAAATTACTGACAGAAGAATGGTAGCCTAAGGTTACTTCAGATTTCACAATATTTTCCTAACCTAATAATTCGGTCATAACTGGCGTACTATTACTAATTTATCCGAATTCTCCGTTTGCATGAGAAGCTGTGAGGCAATTGTTGATAAAACACCTTCGGCAAGCAAAACTAATGAGCCAACCGGCATACATCATTGAAAGTTGTTTTTCAAGCAACGACGGCTGTTATGAAGGGCGTAGGTCTATAGTTAGATTGTTTTCTCTACCGTCGGAAGCACTACGCTGTTGTTATCATTATTAGAATAAATACATATAATTTATGACTTGTTCTGTAAAAGTTTTTTCAGTAACGGGAATGGCTAATGATCAAGCAGTAGTCACAAGTAGCGCCATCTATACACATCTGAACCCGACTATGAAAACGGAACTGTTAGTGTCAGTTTGTCTAATTAGTATGAGCTATTAGCGAGATTTTTATGTCAGTGATAAAGACTATTAGTATCAATTAGATGTAATTGTGAGAGCAATTTCATCACATTTTAATTTGCATCTTGCATATTAAAAATCGTGGGCAAAGTACGAGCGTTTCGTAAACCAACATCGTTAGATGTACGATTGAAAAAAAGCGGATTAAAATACCGCGTAATAAAAACTGCCATGTTTTGTAACAGTTCGCTGATGTCTCAATTATAAGGACATTCGTAACTCAATGTTTAGATTCGCAATTTAACAGTCGACCGAAACCGGCTAACAAAGACATTTGACGGATAAATGACAGTTATCAACGTCAACTTGAGTATCTGATAAATGGGTTTGACGTCCACGCCTACACATGTGTCCAAATCTGAGTAGAGTTAGCTCATGTGTAATACATAAGCAGCGATAGACTAGTAGTTTCAAATTCAGCCTCTCACCCTGCGAGCCTCGGGGTCAATTCCAGAAACGTAGCTATTTACAAAAATGTTTGTTCTAAGTTTGAATATTACTGTCACCGTATTACAATAGTAAACATCATGAGAGAGCTAGCACATCTTAGAGTTCATGAATGTTTTTTTCGTAAGGCTTGTGAAGTCTGCCAATCCGCACTTGCTCAGCGTGGCAGACTTTTGCCTTAGTACATTCATTCTGAGAGGAGGCCCTAGGCGAATAGGGAAACTATAAAAGGGTCGGAAAAAAATATTTTATAATTTGAACATAAGCGTGCATATTGTTATTCTACGAGTAAACTTGTATCATCAACTCAATATTAACTAGGAGTAAAAGCCATTTGGCATAGCTTTAACCATTGGTTACAAGTTTATTATCAAGCTGTCACAACAAAGAGTTAAAGAAATTAAAACCTTAGCAGGTAATCCTCAATCTCTGCCTACTCCGGGGGGAAATAGGCGTTAGAATATGGTTATATGTTGAAGATAGAGTTGTATCTCTAGCTATGTCAACATCTGGCTATACCTTACGTCTGCGGCTGCTAATGTCGTCGGTTCGAGGGCCGGGTGGCGGGTGGAGATGGGGGCGCACGTACGGGCTGTTAAAACGCGACATGTCAGCGAGCGGGCGGGGTCTCGTCTTCGTAATCGCAGCGATTGCGGTCCGCTGATTGCGTCATGAAGGAACGGATAAAGGAGAGTAAGGGTTTGGTGTGCGCTAGTTGTTATCGCGGTGTGCGATACGCTTCGTATTAATCCAATGTCCGGCATGTTAGTCTTACTCACTTGGGTAGATGCAATTAAAAATATTATATTTTGTCTCCCATCGCTTACATACACACGATATACACGATGATTTAAGGCAAATATAGGATACATGAGCCATGAGAAAATACGAGCAACGCGATGATCGTTCAGCAAAATCGCCTCTCACGACCACTCTTGTTGTGGTATATATGTAACATCACGCTTGTAATTCCGAAGAGGTAGGCAGATGAGTGTCGTACACGCCTAGGTTTCACCAGTTACGATTACGGTATACATGGCCAAAAATTATTTCAATGCTTGGCAAGTTGACGTATTGCTAAATTAACATAAGTTATTACCACAAAAAAAAATTGTCAACCTTCTCTCGTACTTTTTAGTATTCCCGTTATACAGTAAACATTAACAAAACTAACTATGTTCAATCGACCTACATACACAGACCAATCTGGGCTTAACCTTCAACAGCTTCAGCAAGCACTTATAATATCGTTTAATCAATAAATACTCAATAATTAATAATCTACCTCTTCGGGGATTACAGGCGTGATGTTACGTATTTTTTATAAAAGGTACGTGCTGTGGTTATAACCACTATATTAGTTCGATTACATAGTAAGCGAAATTTGAGATGCTAAAGTCATTCTTACATAGCTGATCATTATGTACCTAAATTGATTGGTCGGATCTGCGTCATGATATTATTTTTACGTATTTGCATCTGTCACCAGCACCCCGCCGCGTCATCAAAGCGAACCAGCGAAAAGCTCCTCGGCGGTCCGTTAAAAAGCTTAGTAATTGCCTCTTAAATCTGCTAACAAATGCACGGAGTGGACGAAGCTATGTGTAATCCAACAGGGTGTCAATCGTCAGCGTTTTCCTCGAACTAACACATCAAAGACGCGCTCAGTTTACTGGCGGGTCTCTAGGTGTTGCGGGGTGCTTGTGTCTGCACTAATTTTGATTTTACGACGTTCATAAAGCGCTTACACCTATTAAAGCTTACGCAGAATCAAAATTGACAATTCATATAATAATTCACGAAGAATAAACGAATAAAAGAATTGCATTTAACGTAGTCAAGAACAGAAGTAAGATTGTAATTTTACTTAAAAATTGTACGTTCTGCAAAAAATAGTCATTCACAGTGAAATTTTATTATCACGCCGGTTAACTGCATTAAATACGACAATTTTCGAAAACGTACCCAATAATTTTATATTTATTCCGCAACTGCGACCCCTTTGTTAGTAGGTCTCGGTTGCGAAACTCGCGCAGTCATTACATCAACAGTCATACCCACGTGCTTCCCCGCACCAATCGCGCACGGCCATTGCCAATTATTTAACAAGCAGCGCTTATGTGCCTCGTGCTCTTTAGGTGCTCAATAGGCCCGCGGCGCGCAGCGGCCGGATGTCAACGGTAGAGCGGGAGTGCAGTACATAAACATGTTCCGCGTACTTACTTCCATAAATTAGTTGTCGCGAAGGCGGTTATAAATACTCACGAAACTCCTGCCCATTCGCTCATTAACATCTAATAGTTTTATTTATTGACTTCCTGTACTCCGCGATGCAGGCTGAACGCGATGACTGAACTTGCCACTAAACAATCATTTAATTCTATTTAAATGTCAACAGTGTATTTCATATAAAGATTTCATAATATATCATTTACGTATAAATAAATAAAAAATAGATTGATATTATT
>DWEJ01002915.1:0-10940 GCA_018245835.1 Mysoria sejanus stolli | reverse complement strand
CTAATATACCCTACCGAACTTATGTACATTGACTTATATACATGCGTACCACCTATTAAAATAGTATACCGCCAGATCCATTACAGGATGGGCAGATGCCACCGACTGTAAAATATCTGTATCCTTTCAGATTTAATATTTCCTCTACATTCATCAATTCCTGTATACACGACTTTCTTGACATTAACTATATAACCTCATACCATCCTAATTTTAATGTCTTGTGGGATGTTCATGTATAAGAGCCAAATAAACATCAAGTAGACCCCGTAAAGTCCATTAGGAGCGCTGCAGACGCAGTCAATGAGCGTAAACATCAAACTGTTAACACCTAGCTCGCGGAGGCAATGGGCTATACTACTGATTGTACCATAACTCGCGCTACCTCGGACAGGACAATCGAGGCAGACACGGCTAGTGCCCGAGTTACGATGTAATTGAAAGCCCAAGTACTTAAAGATCGATAACACAAATCATTGATTGTTATTGAAATCGGTAAATTAGACTGGCTTCGTCTAACAAGTTCTCGGTTCGCGTAAACCATGCAAGTGTATCTTAATATTTTCTGTCTGTAAAGATATTAGATACTCGCTGCTCTCTGCCTAACCCGTAAGAATCCTTTCGTGGTGATACATGTTTAGTTACTTTTTAAAGAACTTTTTAAAGATCCTTTAGTCCGGAAGGAGTCCTCCATAACAATACTAAGAAAGCCAATCGTAATATCAGCACATCCTCGTAGGTAGTGAGACAAAGGCGCGGGCTGTATGTACAGTTAGCTCAAGGTACGATCTAATTGAGCTCTGATGTTGCGATAGCAGCGAATAGATTAACCGGGATCGAGGATTCGCGACGTCGACTGAGGATTTACTGCAGATGGATGTAGCCCGTGCTCTTTGGGGACTAACAGCTATTACACATTTAGCGCTGAAGCGTGCGATTTAAGACTTTAGAAACTCCTTTTGAATGTATATAGGCAAAAGCGAGCTTCTTAACAAACGAATACTATGTACAGCTTATAAGATTTCTTTTTTTTTCATCTTCACGCCTGTAATCCCCGAAGAGGTAGGCAGAGGAATGCAGAACACTCCCACGTCTCACCGCATACGTTTTTACGTCCCACTATGAAATAGATGGTGAGCCTATCGCCATCTATCGGGCACATATCCAGACTCCGAACTACTACTAGAATTTAATTTTAATTTTAGATTTTCTACAATTTTTTCTAGAAAATTTTCTAGTAATGTTCTAAATCAGAAAATTTCTAAATTAGAAAAATTCTTTTTGTAGTGTTCGACCCGAGAATAGGGCCTCTCGATCTGCAGTCGCACTTGCAACCACACGACCAACGAGGCAGTTAATAAGATTTCTTAAATTACATTTATACACCTCAGCATACCTCTTCGAGGGTTACAGGCGTGGTGTTACGTTGTTTAAAGTTACATATACAGTTAAGATGTATTTATTACAATTGATTTCACTTGTCTAAATACAACAAAAATACAAGTATAGTAGACTACATGTGTAGGATAGGTATAGGATATGTAAACAGCTTCTCCTTGTATCTCTGTAATTTATGTTTGAACAAATTGATTATTAAGTGAAACTATGGCATATTTCATGGCTATGATTGTACATTGGCTGCATTATGCTGTTTGATGCTACAGATTAGATTGCTAAGCAAATCACGTCAAATTGTAGGCTTAGATTGAATGTAGGTTCGCTCGTAGTAGGTAGCTACCCGTTACACGGTCGGAAACATTTTAGATACTTTGAAAATATTTGGTTTTCGATAATAGTAATACAAATTTTATCCATGGATAAATAGGTGTTAAATTAGGATATTTTAATAGTAGCGTCTATAGTAAAGGACATTTGGCATTATTTTTAACGAGTACAGAGAAGAATGTGATAACAAAACATAACAATATTACGCCTGTAATCCCCAAAAAGGTAGGCAGAGGAATACAGAACACTTTCACGTTTCACCAGTAACGTTTACATTCCACTAGGGAATAGGTGGTGAGCCTATTGCCATGCATCGGGCACATATCCGCGCCGTTACTAGAAAATCTAAATTAGAAGAATTTTATAGCGCCCGACCCGAAAATTGACCCCAGGACCTCCTGAACGGCAGTCGCGCTTGCAACCAACACGACCGACGAAGCAGTCAAATGTAAAAAAAAAGTCGTGACAAAGTCACAAAAAAAGATACAAATATATGCTATATTGGTATCTTCCTCAGTGGCTCAATAAATTTTACTGTATACCGAACTATAATATATTGTATATGATGAATCCTAAAATGTTACGTTCGTGCGCAGTAAGAGGTTAAACAAATGAGTAGGCATTTCCCGGACGCCGACGATCCGAACGCCTCTGCGCCGCGCTGCGTCCTCACACCTGATGCTACCAATATATTCTTTTATTGTTTGCAGTTTTGTTTTTATTGCGTATTGTTTGTTGCGGCGCCTACAGTGCTCTGTTACTCCGATTACGCGTACTCCATACATTGCTTGTACATTTGTATGTATTTCGCTGCGTAATGTTGCGAAAAAACGGAAGCTTTTCAGTTGCATAATAACTGAGCCGTGTATTCTGAACTTTAAATATTAATGCTGTTTGGTGTAATAAGATGTTTTCTTTTTAATTTTATGGAATCATATATTTACGGATCGGTTACAGCAATAACATCAATACAACCTTATATATCGACTGAACAGTCAGTAATACTTTAAAGCAAAAGCATTATTATATTATTATTGTTATTCATAATTTATTACGTTGTATCAATATGTATTTCAAAATACCAAAATGCTAAACACCAAACAAGTATTTCGATCTGTACTGAAAGAACTGTAGGTGATAACAATTCGCCAGTCGAGACAGTAGACGGTACAGTAGACGGTACAGTTAAACCTTCCGGGAACCCGACGCACCTGCTCCCAGGGCTGTTTGTCCTCATTGTAGCCGGATAAAAATCTGTTCCTTGCCAGATTGTGTCAGGTTGTTTGCGAGAGGTAACCCACGGTGTAAACATTGAATATAATATTGTTATATATATTTTATGATATCAACATTTTTTAAACAGAGAATTAGATGAAAAACTTATTATATATAAGTTTTTGGTAATACAGTTTATTGAGTATAAAAATAAACGTATATCATTCATCCTTTTAAGTCCACTGCTCGACATAAACCTCCTATAATGCTCACAATGAGCTTGCGAATTGAGGATCGCAATGTTTGAATTTTCCCACCGTCCACACTGCTGATCCTAGGCGGTCAGGGTATTTTGTACCTAGATAAGCCGCGCCCCACCACGCTCAACCAGCGTCGGGTGCAGTCGCCGTTTCCAGGACTTCCTGCTATCACGACCTTGGTTCGGTGCATGTATTCTTTATGTGCCTCGACACATATTTAATACACCTAGGCGTGAATTTACTGCAAACTCCATCCATTAACAAGCACATAAGTCGCTTGCATGTCAAGTTTATTTTAATAACAAATTATTATACGCCAGGTCTCCTTTAGGATAGGTAGATAGCAACTGTTGGAAATCTCTCTCCACACAAACTGATAAAAAATAACAAATACTAATGACATAAAATGTATATACATAGGAGCGTACGTTTTAGCTTTTGGCACACCTGAGCCTCGTCTTTGCTTTTATTGTTGGCGACGTGACGCGAATGCGACCCCCCGTAAGCCATGTGGAGGTAACGATTTCTGTGCACAGTACATTGCTTGGAGAGTTGCAAGGGATCCGTCAAGCGTGATTTTATTATACAAAATGTTATCTATTGTAAAATGAAGTTACTGCAAAAAAGATATTTTGATTATTTTAAGTGAATAAAACTCTTAATACTGATATGCTGGTAGTTAAATTCAATTAGTAAACTGTTTGGACAAAGTATTTACTTGGGTCGTTGTTAATTCAGTGGACACATTCATTCGAGACCGAAAATTTTTATATTGGTACCTTAACTAATTCAGTAAATTATTTCAGTCACCAAGAACAAGGATAGGAATAAAAACATAAAGATTATAATTATTATTTATTTAAACCTATTTACTTTCACCAACGCTACGATAAATACAACTAAAGGCGAGCTGACTTTATATAAAAGAAGAGTATTTAGTTATGCCATTAAATCCTTTTCACGCAACCATGGTCGTCAATGGTAGATAATTGAAATACAGTAGTTCTAATGCTGGGGAAGCAATAATTTAAATGAGAACTAAAATGTAGATTTCTGCTCACGACAAACAATTAGGATTGTTGTTATGTAAAAAAGCATACGATACAGATTATGGATTTTAGTTTAAAGATTACCAATTTAATATAAATACTGTCTAACGACAAGCTGCAGAGTGTAATTAAACAACATAATTTTTCAAACATTCCGCTTTCAGGTACAGTCTATAACGTTCTTAGATCTCATTTAAACAATTATTGGACTTTACCAAAATTAATGAAAATCGCCTGCAGCACCAATATACCAAGCTACTGTACTTCAGACATCACCTCCTCCAGGACTGTCTCCATGGAAGGCGCCCATTTGAGTTCATGGATCTTGGTGCGGAAACATTTGGCGATCTCCAGTACAGAGGCGCAGTCGTCGCTGCCACCCTGGTGGCGCTGCTCGCACTCGTGGATCAGTGTCACCAGCTGCTTAGCCATCTCATCATCTGCCGTAAAACAAAGCTTGGTAGGTTCTGCTTTCTGATGGCTGTATACAAAGAACTAACAACTGCGTGTAGAAGACTGTTTAAACAATTAACTTAAATCCAATTCGCGAAGGTAAAGTGCTAAGACAGAAAGTACGTATTGATATAATAGAATTAATAGGAGTGTTAAAACATTTTTTAATGTTGAATGTTGCAAAATTATGTGGTTCTCTAAGGGGTTGGTTTTGTGCTAAACAAATTAAATAACGGGTAGGACGCACTCATTGAAGACTTTTGTCTTTGGGCTTTGCGGTAGTTGTGACGAAAAGACTTGACGAAGTTTCCTATATGCTGCCCAGCCAAGCTGTACTCTTCTGAAAGCCTCCCTCTCAAAGTTGTTTCTACCAAACTGCAGTTACACATAGTCGATTAATTGTTTTTCTTCTTAGTTCTGGTTTTGGTATAGATAGGTATAGATTTGGTACAGATTCCAGCGCTCTATATGACATGTCGAGCTGCTGTCCGCGTCGCGCTCCTTGACCCTCAACCCTACCTCGCCAGGTCATTTTGTCTAGGTATTTGGTGGTTTTCATTTCTTTGTAAAGAAACATATAGGCTACTTTTCATCCTAGAATTCTCACGAGGTCGGTATTTACGCAGGAAAAACTTTGTGATACACTTATATACATGCGGGCGAAGCCGCGGGCACAGCTAGTATATAATAAAAACCGTCATCAGATAAATGACCTATATGTTTGATATACATATTGCATATTTAAAGAATTATTTAATTATTTTACTAACACACTAGGTAGATGTTCTAATATACATGAAGAAAGTGTAAAATATGATGAACATGACGGAATGAGGAATTAACCGCTAACAAGAAAGACATCACGAACAGTGAATTGGGTCAATGCTCATCTCTCCATGTTAAACGACACTGTAACTGACGTACTTTAAGTAGTTGAGATGCGCCGATGCTCGTAAACGGGCCAAGTTAGATAATTTGCTTCTTCGCAAATAACAGATAAGACCAGCATTCAATTTTAACTCACCATAGATATAATTTATTGGCAATAAGATATGTATTTAGTGAATCGTTTTAGAGAGGATTGAATACTTCCGATGGAAATAGATAAGTATACTTAACAAATTTCGGTTGACTATTGTCACAAACCAAAAAAATTCGTATGTAATGTATGTTACATATACGTACAAGTTATAGTGATTTTTAAAATACATACCGAGTATGGTTTTACTCTAATATAAACACTGTCAGTGAGCATTTTTATTTACTGCTTAAGCTATTGATTTACATGTGACATACACGTAATAGCTTTATTCCATATGATTAATTTTCTTTCTTTTCACTCACAATTCGTAATAAATGAAACCCTTACAAAAGATTAAGGGATGCCTAGACTTTATCAGGCTACACT
This sequence comes from Mysoria sejanus stolli, assembly GCA_018245835.1. Taxonomy (NCBI): domain Eukaryota; kingdom Metazoa; phylum Arthropoda; class Insecta; order Lepidoptera; family Hesperiidae; genus Mysarbia; species Mysarbia sejanus. Next base: position 4,830 of record DWEJ01002915.1, on the reverse strand, counting down.
ATTCTTGCAGGAGCTGGTAAATGTTAAAGTTAGATGGAACCTCACGTAAGTACTTCGGCACAAACTTTTGTCTGAAGTCAACTAACTACTTACCGTGCCCTCTCAACCAAGAGAATACTCGTGCATGTAATTAGGTACCTAACTTTCAAATCTAGATACATTTCATCAAATGTATGTTCGATCGTAATACCATGTTCGATCGTAATACCGTCGTATTAAACAAACGTGTGCATATTAAACAAAAGTTTCTATTTATAAACATTGTGTAGGTTAATTTCTAATCCTCGGTTCCATCGAGCTAAGTATATATACAAATTTAATTACAAGTTTACATTGAAAACTGATATTTGCTTGATTATAACCCAGAAAATTTTTGAAAATCGAGGCAACGGTTCTACAAATATTTAACAAAACTCATGTCCGTCTACTTTCTAGTTCGTGAATAAAGTAAAATGGATTTGTGTGAGCCCTCAAAATTTACGCGTCTCAAATTTAACTACTGGTACCTATGAACTCTACATTAGCAGATTAATGAAATTCTCAGTTGTTTACAATGCGACGAAAAATGTCTAGGCACCAGTATAAAACGAATACGACACGGAAATCCGACGGCTATTACTCCTCCGTTACAAGATTCAAGAAGTCAAACATTGCCAACATTCGTCGCTCGTCGTCTTTGAATTTAAAACAGGGACTATTTTACGATTGGTTGCACTCGCTTGCTATTTCAAAACATATAACACAGCTAATACGGCTATTTCTTCGAAATTCTTTTACACATTTAAACATGTTTGGCTTTGTACGAACGAATTCAGTCAAATGTACCTGTGAGTTGACTTTACAATTTAAGTGGTTAGTTCTAACGTATTATGTTTATGAGCGTAGGTCGATTGCCCATGCCATGCCATTGCCATAATTATGTTAATACTATTTATTTAAGTATTGCTTTAAATTTTTCCTTCTTTCTCGAAGTTCTGTCGTAGCGAAAACATCATGCACCTGATCCCCGAAGAGGAAGGCAGAGGTATGCAGTATACTCCCACGTTTCACGTTTAAGTTTACGACCCACAATGAAATAAGGAGTGAGTCTATACTCATACACCGGGCTCATATCAAGATTCCGAACAACTACAACAAATTTTAACTAGAAATTCTAGTTAGAAAAATCCAGTAGTGCCCGACTCTGAATTTGAAACTAGGACCCTTTGATCGGCTTGCAACGTGCTTGCAACCAACACGACCGACAAGGCGGTCACGTTCAATCACTAAAATGTAGCACGTATAGTAATACCTTTTTTATCTTTGCAAAAGATAGATGGTATGAAAGACGAAAAGCAAAAATATACTATCGGTTCAGGAACATCACTAAAGCCTTAATGGATTAAAAGCGCAAACGATACTGTGTAAGCCGAAGACAGACTAGAGTGGAATTTCGAGACGAACATCAAACATTTCTGAAGAGAGATGAAATTTAGGGAGCCATCTTCAATTTCTAGAATGACAAGAATTAATTTCAAGGATGGTGCCATTCGTGGTAACAAACAAGATTTGTTAAAATGATATTATGGAGATATAATGTGATTTACAATAGGTACGCTAGATATTTGGCGCATGTTGTAGGGTGTTGATGTATGAGTTACAAGTCATGAGACAGACTGTAAAAATGCCTAGATTTTACAAAAGAAATGTATTACATTTTCCCGATAATTGTTTCAAATTAGCAAAAACAACAACATGATTAAATCAAAACAGTGATCTTTTCCACTTTATCTAAAAAGTAAGATAATCATTTCTTATGTGGAATACGTGCAAAATGGCTCAACATACACAAAATACATGAGCGTATAAATTATTTTCGTTAGGTTAACTAAATATTACATATTGTTATTTACCCTGTTTCTATTTTCGTTTAAGCCCACTTCGAGTAAACTCTGCAAACAGATTTCAGTTGGGGGAAAATGTTTTATGTTACAAAAAGGTTAACCCAACAAATCCCTTCGTCTAACGGGCTTTTGTTGAAAATGCCGAAAATAACGAAAAGTATCAGATACTGAGTTCATTAAAAACATATGCCAGAGTGTCTCCTTGTTTTAAGTGTTGGTTGCAAGGGCGAGTGCTGATCAGGAGGTCCTGGGTTCAAATCCCGGGTCGGGAACAACAAATTTTTTCTAATTTAGATTTTCTAGTAGTGGCTCAGAGTCTGGATACATACACGGTGCATGGCAATAGGCTCACCACCTATTCCATAATAGGGCATACACGTAACCGGTGAAACGTGGGAGTGTTCTGCACTCCTTTGCCTACCTCTTCGGAAATTATAGGCGTGATGCTACGGTTATTCAAAACATATACAGTTTCGGAGTACTGCGATTGTAAACGTATTTTTGATATTAACAATAGATATCGTATGTAGGAAAGGGAAACTAACATGAAACTAACATGAAAAGGAAATCCTACAATTGAAAATGTCATACAAATAATTTAATATCAATAAAAAATTACTTGAAATGGCGTTGTCTTTGGTCACGAGCTCTCATTTCTATGTACATTTCTATGTACAATAGAATCGTGACGAACTTCATGTATGCGAATTGTATGAATCGCACTTGCAACCACACGACCAACGAGGCAGTCAAAAACCTGTATTATTAGTGAATAATTACTTGATTATTGCTACTTTCAAATATTAATAACTAAATATTTTCAAATGGAATAACAACAAATTTTTGTACTACCTAATATATTATTATATCAGAATTACTACGTACATATCTAGTTCCGTTATTTACTTTAAACAATATTTGTTAATTTTCTATGACGAGGAGTACTATGAAGTTACAGGATGCGCGAGCGTGTTAACTTATGAGTACCTTGCTGATTGTCGCTAGAAATCCTTTAAAACTGATTTCAGCGTGAATATAAAAGATTTGTTTAATCTACTTAATTATATCAACGATTTTCATGCAAATTGCACATAGACGAATACAAAATTTAACAGACCTGCGCTATGTCCATTCCGAGGTTGAACGTTAACATTTTGCATAACTGATTCACTTTACTTTGTCCACAAAAAATGTCTAAAACACGTTATGAATTTCAACAAGCGAATTTTTTTAACAGACTTGATATTTGATATTTTATTTCAATTTTTATTTGTTTTTATTTAGCGTTATCCATTAAAAAATATATTAAGCCCTGGAAATAAAAATTAGGTGTAATTGAATTATTTTAATTTTGTGTAACAAGCCCGTATTTTATTCGTTTCATTACCAGTTGATTGACAAATGTTTTCAGTTCACAACTTTTTATATAGTTATTTTGTATCAATGTTCATTTTTCGAAACAAATGCGTAAAAATTTGACAAACAATCTATATATTAATATGTGAAGCGTCGATCTTTTGCTCCCTTTTTACGAACGATGGGCGAATGAAAGAACATGAAAGTTGGCACATTAAAAAATTCAGATGAAGTCGTTACAGAAAGATAGTATTTTATGAAATTAAGCATTATTAATACCTTATTTCATTTTATTATATTTTATTACTAATATTTTACATTTTATATCATATTTTATAACTAATATTTTACTGGATGATATATAGACAGTTTGATATTGAAATGTAGATCGAAGGTTGTAATTTTTTTTAATATTTGTTTTTCTTAATTTAATTCTCTTCACTTCAAAAAGTACTCTTTTTATACTCCTCATTTTTTAGTTTTGTTGTATGTAGCTTAGTACTGTCTTTAACGATGACTCTAACATTCAAACTTGAAATTTAAGTCAATTGTGGTCGAATTTCGACCAGTAGGCGGCCACTAGTAACCATAAATCTCTGTAATAAAGTTTAAAAAAATCAACTATAGACTGTGGAAACTTGCAGCAAATCAAAGAGCACTTATTAACTTTAAAAAGTAAATAAATATTTATAAACTAATAAATTCAGCAAATTTGAGAATGTCTAAACGTCTAGAAAATTTGGTACAACTCGTTCTAAAACTTAGTGAAATCTTAATAAACCGTTTAAGTCAACGAAATAACACTGTCAAGTCTAACACTGTAATGGTTAATGATTGACTAAGTTATTTTTTCTGCCTGAGGTCTAAATTTATATTATGAGAAATTTGCAAGCGATTGACTAAACAAATTGACCCAATAATGTACGTTTAAACCAAAAAATAATAAAGATAAGTTATACATAATTTATCGTAATGAAGAAATACCGACAAATTTTAAGGCAATTGAAGTAGCACAGTAGTCGTGGAACTGAAGCTATGACAAATTGCACGGAATCTCAGAACTTGAGACGCGACCAGTCTTTGGGTTCAAGTGGCAATGTTTCATTGAGATTAGTGTCCGATGAGGACTTCATTCAGTTTTCCATAACAGTTGTTATTACTAGGCAATGTTAGATTGAGTCTGAAACCTTTCGGTTGGCACATAAATATGTAATACAATAATACGTCGTTAACCTTGCCAGGACCAGATTTAGGAAGATTGATATGCGAAAAAACAGAGCGGTAGCATTAACTACAATCTCGTGTCCAGAGGAGAAATTTGAAATGTATGCCAGCTACCTTCGTTCAGTAAACGAGTCACGAACACATTATCGCAAAAGTTTCTTACAATTCAAATTGATTTCACAGCTTAATACATTGTTGTGTACTGGAGTTAAATATATTCTTATTCGAAGATATACTGCAGAATTTTACACGTGTTTCGCGCATTATGTTGATAAGCTGTCTTAAACCTAATACATATGTAAATTACTCAAGGGGAAGGAGTTTCGGAGCAAGATTTTAGATAATGTGACGCGCTCTTCTAACTTTG
>DWEJ01002914.1:0-10941 GCA_018245835.1 Mysoria sejanus stolli | reverse complement strand
CTACAAAAGAATTTTTCTAATTTAGAAATTTTCTAGAAAATCTAATTTAAAATTCTAGTATTGGTTCGGAGTCAGGATATGTGCCCGATGCATGACAATAGGCTCACCACCTATTCCATCGTGGGACGTAAACGTAACCAGTGAAACGTAGGAATGTTCTGCATACCTCTGCCTACGTCTTCGGGGATTACAGGCGTGAAGCTACCTTTACATTTACGATTCGCGTTATGCAGGTAAAGGACCTGGTGTTCAACCTGCACATGATCCTGAGCGATACGGTGAAGATGAAGGAGTTCGCCGAGGACCCGGAGATGCTGCTGGACCTGATGTACCGCATCGCGCGCGGCTACCAGCACAGCCCCGACCTGCGGCTCACGTGGCTCAACAACATGGCGCAGAAGCACATGGAGGTATCTACACATAACTCTGATGCGGTAGTAGTCAGCAGACTAATAGTGGTCTTATTAAGACGCCATAAGCTTTTATAGGAAAAAACAGTTATCTGATCGTTTTAATTTAAAAACTAATAAGGTAACAATAGAGTTAAAGAAAACGTGCAAAATTAGAAATTTTGCACGTTTTCTTTAACTTTATTGAAATTTGGTGTTACATAAGTGCGATAACTGGTTGACGATAATGATATAACTGTCACAACGGCGGTCGCGTGACTTGGTGCGTGGTGCGCAGCGCTCCAACCACCTGGAGGCGGGCATGTGCCTGGTGCACGGCGCGGCGCTGGCGGCCGAGCAGCTGCGCAGCGCCGGGCGCGGCGCCGCGCTGCTGGCGCGCGTCACGCACAACGCGCTGGACGAAAGCTGCGCCGACGCGCTGCACCACCACCTGTCGCCGCTCGAGCTGCAGGCGCTGCTGGAGCACGCGGCCGGCGAGCTCATGGCCGCCGGCATGTACGAGACCGTCAACGAGGTGTACAAGGTGCTCATCCCCATCGCCGAGGACCACCGCGACTACAAGAAGCTGGCCAACATACACGGGTACGCCGAGCGTCGACTGCCGGTTAAATTATTTAGCTCTAAAGCGTCAGTGACCGGAAACAAACTTTATTATATTATAAGGCACGTCGAATTCTTTAAAAAATTCATCCATATCAATACGATGCAACAACATTGATATATTTAGAATTTCGAAATGCAACGCAATGAAGTGAACGTGATTGATGTCGGCAGCAAGCTGAACGAGGCGTTCTCGCGCATCGAGCAGCTGCATGGCAAGCGCGTGTTCGGCTCGTACTTCCGCGTGTCGTTCTACGGCGCGCGCTTCGGCGACCTCGGCGGCGAGGAGTTCGTGTACAAGGAGCACGCGCTCACCAAGCTGCCCGAGATCTTCAGCCGCCTCGAGGTGCCCTACTCTGCACGCTGTTCTGTGCAACGCTTCTCAAATTTTCCATTGTGGGCACAAAGTAAATAGATGTTTGCATGGAATACGCGCTGTCCAACATTTCATATATTTCGATATAATTAGCTATTTAAAAAGTACATCACATACCAAACGATCGTTTTTATGTTCCTTGTTTACTTGTAAAAATCTACGATTGTAATGGTTAGATCGAACAGCGTAACAAACAATTATATAATATTATATTCTATGAAGCCTTGCATCTACTGATGTATTCGCGGTAACTGGCTTTTACATCACCCGGTATGCACATTCACTTTGCGTTTTGTAAATAAACAAGAACAATTATTATTGTAATGCTAAATCCTAACATGTAATTCGCTATTAAATGAAAACCTTGAGTATTGACGTGTGGTATCGAACGTGCAGAACTTCTACGGGCAACGCTTCGGGCCGGAGAACGTGGTGATCATCAAGGACTCGAACGTGGTGGACCCGAGCGCGCTGGAGCCGGACAAGGCCTACATCCAGATCACGTACGTGGAGCCGTACTTCGAGATGCACGAGCAGCGCGCGCGCTCCACGCCCTACGAGCGCAACTTCAACATCAGTGAGTCGCCACCGGACGCTACCTTCACAAGTATTGCTTGCGTTTTGACAGAAAAATCCGGTATGTTCACGATCCATCTATTAAATACGTCCCATTATGGAATAGGCGGTGAGCATAAGTCCAGAGTCTTAGAAGCTGCAACTGGAAATTCTAAGTTAGAAAGATCCGATAGTACTGGATTCGGAACTCGAATCGAGAACTTTTCAATCAGCAGTCGCACTTGCAACCAACCATTCGACTCACGATTATCGTCATTATTTAGTTTTTATGTATATATCTCAACAATCTTGTAAATTAAGTATCAATAACGGCCACTTAACTTGAATATGATCGTGTACCGTTGTGCGACTAAAATGTCAGTCGAAACTCATCAGCGACCGAGCGGGACGATAGCTAGTTTCTGTCTCGGACGCAGAGTGCATATGTCATTCCCCACGCCGTGCCCCGTGCTGTCCCAGAGCGCTTCATGTACGCGACGCCGTTCACGCTGAGCGGGCGCGCGCACGGCTCGCTGGCCGAGCAGTACAAGCGCAAGACCGTGCTCACCACCGCGCACCACTTCCCCTACGTCAAGACGCGCATACAGGTACCGCCCCCGCCTCGCGCCGCGCACCGCACACACGCAAACTTATCTCCAAATGCGGCGAATGACTATTTCCTTATATTACTATGTAAAAAACTAGGTAAAATCTACACAAAAACCCTGTTTCGAGCCTGTGGCATTGCATGAATGTTATTGATTTATTTATCTTCAATTGTAGGTAATAAATTTCAGGTAGTACAACGTACGCAGATAATCCTCTCACCGATAGAGGTAGCCATTGAGGATATTCAAAAGAAAATAGCGGAGCTCACGGCGGCGACGGCGGCCGAGCCCGCCGACCCCAAGATGCTGCAGATGGTGGTGCAGGGCTGTATCGGCACCACGGTCAACCAGGGCCCGCTGGAGTTGGCGCAGGTACATGCCTAGTGCTGCGAAGGTCGTGCCAACGCACAGTTCTTGTGACCCATTCATAATGCTAGATGAACATTGTGTGATGGTTTTAATCGATAAGGGTTTGACATAACCCAGCCAGCTCCCCCAAGCTGTTGCATATCCATGTGGATTGCCTCGCGTTAAAAAAAATACAATTTTTCTGATATAAAAAGCTTACTGGCATTTATGAAACGCATTTGGTGAGGTTTAAAGTCAATATTATATCATTTTTTAAGGAAAACTATGTCTCGCCTTCTTAGACATCTATTTTTCCAATTCGTACAATCTGGAATTATTCAAGAGAAGAGTTAATAGGCACTTTCTAGACAAGTATGCAACATCGTAGGCTCTATCTCGCGTTCCATCAGGTAGGATAGCAGTCAGTGAAATGCGAGCCTATTGCTAAATAAAAAAACAATTACTGGAAAATACAAAACTACTTGATGATCGGATTCCTCAAATAGGACTATACAAACTATACAATATATACAAACTACTATCAAGTTAATAATCATTTTAGTATAAATATGAAGTATTTGCACTGACACTTCAATTTCCTACAGAGACATAAATAAAGTTCCGATGGCAGGTGTTTTTGGCGCCGGTGGCGGAGGGCACGCAGCCGGCCACGCGGCTCACCAACAAACTCAGACTTTCATTTAAGGACTTCTCCAAAAAGTGAGTATCGTAATCGGATAAGCAAGTCATAACACCTCTTTCAATGTTTTCTTTACACCTACAATTATGACCTGACGAAAACAAAAAATGATAAACGTGTAATATTATAAAGTAGATATATAACGTGCACAGCTGTTTCTATTTAAGACAATATCGCAAAAAGTAGAACCACTATCTCGGTAGTAAAAAAGACAAATATAGTATGGGAGATCAAGTACGAGCGGTGTCGCATGTCCGCAGGTGCCACGACGCGCTGCGCAAGAACAAGAACCTGATCGGCGCTGACCAGCGCGAGTACCAGCGCGAGCTGGAGCGCAACTTCGCGCGCTTCACGGAGCGCCTGCAGCCGCTCGTGGCGCGCGCGCCGCCCCGCGCCTCGCACGTGGCGCTGCTCGCGTACGTACCGCGCCCGCCCGGCGCCCGCCCCGCGCACGACCCGCGCACGCGCACTACAGTCGCCTCCGTGTTGCTTACAGGAACGGCGTCGCCAAGCCGGACTACAAGTACCAGACCTAGGCCGCGCCCGCAGCGCTCGCTGCCCTAGCGTCCACTCCTACGAGACTGCGATATTGAACGCCTTTTAAATATAATGATAATAAAATAAAACGTACCGACCGGTAGAGTTAAGGGCAACATTATGCTCGCTCGCCTGCCTGATGCCTGAAAATCAGTAGAATGGGCCCAAATCATTAATACTATTCATATTTATGCTCTCTATCATATTTTGTTTCTACCAGCAGGTAAGCACCACTACGATTGGTTCAGGGTTAATTATTTATACAGAACAATCAATTTTAAACAATATATTTTTCTAATCAGTTTGAAAACTTTGTGTACACCTATATTATGTTAAAACTGTAACTATTCGCATAAATCATGAAGTGAAGTATAATCACTATTATTAGCAATAGAAAATGTTACTGAATAATATTAACCATTCTGCGCGAATATTATTATTAGAAACTTAATAATTCATACATAGTCAGTCTCTTTTCGTATTCACATTCGAGAGAAACTTCTTTACTGGTAGGGTTAATATTTTCAAGCGTTACGAAAAAAGCGTATGCGCCATGTTTTTTCTTTCATGTGATTACCTATTTTCTTTTCGCACTATGATTACACAATTGATGGTATTTTTTATTGGTACATCCTACTTCACCGTACTAGTTTTCTGCCATATGTGGCTACCTAAAAGTTAAATAAAAGTCAAGAGCAGTTAAACAAACCTGTCTTAATATCTCTTCAATAAAACATGGTAGGTTCAAATTCAGACATTAAATAATGGTCAGCCATTTCGCAACACGTAACGCCAATTGCCGTCATGATTTCAGATTCCAGGTGCAGTTGTTTTCTTACTCGTACATCATTAAAATTGCTCCGTGCTAACAATTATACATCTCATTTCTCTATGTACAATAATTATAATCAGCAAGAAGTTTCATTTCTACCGTATGTGGGCCACCACACACAATTTTTTTTCATTGCTATGACATAATTTGTAAATTTGTAACGTTATGCTATTCCTATTTCTAAAACATTATATCATAGAAATTTGTACATAAAACTTTCTATTTCCAAAATGTGCTCTTTACAAATAAAAAACTAATACAGAAGTTGTTGGCCTTAAGGCCTTTCTTTGACTGCCTCGTTGGTCGTGTTGGTTGCAAATGCGATTGCCGATCGGGAGGTCCCGGGTCGAACACTACAAAATAATTTTTCTAATTTAGAAATTTTCTAGAAAATCTAAATTAAAATTCTAGTAGTGGTTCGGAGTCTGGTTATGTGCCCGATGCATGGCAATAGGCTCACAACTTATTCCATAGTGGGACTTAACGTAACCGGTGAAACGTGGGAGTGTTCTGCGTTCCTCTGCCTACCTCTTCGGGGATTACAGGCGTGACATTACGTATAATTTTTATTAAGTCGAATGAAATGCCTGCTTATTGAAGTTCACTCTTTGCAGTCACCGTAGCACGGAATTATCATTATAAATATAATTAAAGCTATTTTAATGATGCAGAAATTAAATAATACAATAATTGCAATATCATTTGTACCGTTTACTATTTTATTAAGAATATGAAAGAAAATTAAGTATAATGTGTATTTGAGTAAATCCAATTAAGTTACAGAGAATAGATCAATGGAAAATATAAAACTTTACATTTACATATATTAAACTTACCAGTTTGTTTTTTCTTACTCTGTACTTTGTGACTCTATTTCCTTTATGTGGATAAAACCATAAAAATCGTCTTATATAGGCATTTCAGAAGATAGATAATCCAATAAGGAAATGATAGAAAACTACAGACAAATAGCTTAACCACACATGATTTGATGTTGTCACGAAAATTGCATTTAAGTAGATAGTTGATCATCACCACGATGGCGTCCAAGATTACACAAATAATTCTGTCAATCGTTATTTTTTATCGGTTTGCGAAATATAATTAACATGTTCTAAAATAAACAACAAAAACTTGTTAATTACTTGTTCGTAAATACATATGTATAACACCTACCTTTTGCTTAATATATTTCATAATAATATGATATTTTGTGTCCAACTTAGCTACAAATAATTTAATACGTATTTTCAGAGCATGCTATATTATTATAAGGCACTCTATTTTATGAGTTATGGCGCAAACGTTTTTAATATAATTGTGTCTGAACGTCGGTAACTTGAAATTCTTTTGTGGAGAAAGAGCATAGTTACTCTTGTTTATTTTGCCTTGTTTGCTTGTTTGGAATGATCTCTGATATTATCTGTCAATTTGGATGAATTAATTTTGTATATTGCGATCAGCGTAGTAAGAAATACTGTAGGGCTATCTATGATAATGTATATTTTAGGTTGATTTAAATGTTGCGCTGCGTTGAACCATGTGCGCGTGCGTAATGCTTAGTAGTAGATACGCAATTACAATATACTCTAAAAGTATTTGTTCTTAGTATATTTAGAAAAAAGTTCGCCATATTATATATAAATCTATTATAAAAAACACAATAAGGCATACATTGAACATTAAAAGGTGACTATGACATTAAAACAATATTAAAAGTTGGTAATCACCTTTATTTTAAGGTAAAGCATATTACTGCTTACCAACAAAAGCTGTTTCATTATATATATGTGACATATCATAACGTAATATAACGCTGGTAATCCCCGAAGAGGTAGGCGCAAGAGCGTACTTCACCAGTTACGTTTATGTATGTTATTGTTTATTTTATGAAAATAAAATTCGTCTTATACAGAATATTAGTTAGCATATATTAGGTATAAATAAATAACTAAAAATGGTTTTAATGCTTCATTGTATTGTAGTATTGTTAATTGTATTATTTATCAATGTTTTTTAATAACGCGCGCGTGAAACCAAGAGGCACAGTTAGTATTGGAATGAAAAACTAAGCGAGCCTGCCTTATGTAATGTTTAAGTACATTATATGTAAAGTATATATAACCAACCAACATCACATATCTTTTCATTTTGGGCAAAACATTTAAATGTTCCAACGATATTAGTGTCGTTATACAATGCGAATGACGACAGGTGCGGATGCCACGTGATACCAACAATTAACAACATTATATTGACCAAGAGCGTAATGTATTTGAAAGAAACACGTCGAGTCTGTAAGGATAAAGTTATTTTGCATTGACTGCTCTCTGTCTGTTTTATAAATGCGCTGATGTGATTATGCAATACGAATAATTCTTTCCAATATTTCTAACATTAAACGCTTAACTCAAAAACGAGTTATATCACATTGAATTCCATTTAAATATAAGTTCCTTCCATGTATTAAGTGACATTATGTCAGATATTGATTTGATGATAAGGTATATTCCATCGCTCTGGGCTTATACATACCGGGGTTTTTACCTTGGCTTTGTGACGTAACTGTCAAAGAAGACCGGTTTTTTGTACATTTGACGTAGATTGTGTACGAACTGAATGATCGCCTAATCTTAATGTGAAAACTTAATGTTGGTCTTTTTAAAATGTTATGCCCGTGAATTCCGTTGATATGGGACAACAAAAAGTCTTTTGAACGGTTTTTATGAAGAATCAAAACTTATTTAGATACTTACGCCAATTCATACCGGAGCGGTGTTGTGGAGGATGCTCTAGATCTGTCGCAGTTGTGGGAGGAATCCGAACCCAGCTGTGGGATGTAAATAGATTTGTAACTTAAGGAACTTATTAGGTTTGTTATAACTTCAGTCTATGTAAAAACGTAACTTCACGCCTGTAATCCCCGAAGAGGTATGCAGAGGAATGCAGAACACTCCCACGTTTCACCAGTTACGTTTACGTCCCACTATGGAATATGTGGTGAGCCTATTGCCATACACTGGGCACATATCCAGATTCCGAACTACTACTAGAAAATCTAAATTAGAAAATTTTATCGGGTTCAACCCGGGAATCGAACCGGGACCTCTTGATCCCCAGTCGCATTTGCAACCAACACGACAAACCAAATAGTTTACTTTATTACATGATATTATTTCTATTTGCATGCTTTGATTTAATCATCGAGCATCAAAATAAAAAGGAGATTCAAAATACTGAATGATTTATTTCTATTTATACACTCGAAAATATTTCAAGGATAAGCCAAGATGTTGTGTTAATCAAAATAAATACAGTAGCTCTTTCAGGTCGGTATAATTTGCATTATAGATTTAGGATAATTTGCAGTTCATCGTGTTTACGATCTACGGCTTGTAATTACTGAACCATGATAAATAGCTATTAAAATTCGATATAAGAGGATAATAAAATGTACGACTCTGGTTCTGTTGGTATTAATTTCTTAAAGTAGAACTATTATAAAATGCATGTATTCAACAAATAAAATCCAAAATGAACTTTAGATACTGGCAATATTACGCAACAGAATAATACCTCGACTGGTCACACAAAGGTCCAGTTCGAAAATCAAACGGACGAATTTAAAATGGAACAAATCTGTGCGCTGGGACGTAAGTAGGAAGTCCCGATTAAACTGTAATATGCTCAAGTGACATGCTCGTTGTCGCCAGTACAATGTAAATTGGCCCCCCACCCCCCTCGCTTACCTTTGTGGCCGTTCGACAACAGAACAACGTCATACTGTATCTAGGATCTGCTAACGCTGGACAGTAATCGCGCTGCATAGCGACCGGTGTCAGTTGACCCCTTTCCTCCCTCGCACGTTGAGTAACAGCGGAGGGAGCGGGGGGATCGGCTGGAAGAGGAAGGGTCCGTGTATACTGGTCGTTATATTAGCTCGATTGGTCTACCGGATGCTTATGCTTACTCAAGACGTAGTTTGTAGGTTACAGTTTTTGTCGGGCTGTTGCAAGCGAACTCGCCTTGGCTTCTTGTATTTGTTTCCCGGTTCGGTATATCCGAAATGGAAACTTTTAATGATGAACCAGCGAATTCTTTTTTAATATACGCATCCTACAAATTTTAGTCATTCATAACCTTCCCGCGTTCGCCAGCTGATACAGCGCATTAAGTTATTGTACCCTCCGCTTTAAAATTCTCAATTAAGGACACTAGGAAGTGATCCTGATGTGATGAAGATGAGTTTCACCTTTCCATCTATCCATATATATCCACCTAGACCACCTTTCCATCAAACATCCAGATCCAGTTCTGCAGCAGCTATGTACATTTGCACCACTGTCTATTAGAGCTCAATGAACAACCACAATTTTTATAATATTGTCACGCCAGATTTCTTCCGATGTAGGCAGAGGGCGACGATTACCTCACATAACTGTCCTTGTCCTGAGTGACCTGACGCGCTTCTTCTACGTACATCGAACTCTATTTAAAAATACTCAATCACATATAAATAATATTATATATCATAAATGAGAATATAAGGAGAAGATGAATATAATAGATGGTATTGTAATAACATTGAGCTAATTAAACTTGTTGGTTTGTTTGGCTATTAATCATTTATCTCGGATCACGTGTGCGACGATGTGCGACATGCGACTAGGATGGATGCGGCATAATAAATATAGAACATAAATAATTTACCGCACAATAAATATAGTTGACTTCATTCATTCATTCTACTTTCTTTTATATTTATTCAGTCAAAATTTCATTTATTCAACAGATTATTTTTGTCTGTTTTACATTCATATCCAATGTCTACTTGGCTATGTACCTATGCAAGTACTAGAAGAATTTAAGACCACCTGGTTGTCATATACTATGACTTGTTTTGAGCACAAAAATATTATTACTTTTTTTGTAAATTGATATCAAGCTTCATATAGGTTAAGTTCTAACTTAAGACGAGTTCCATTATAGTAATGTATTTAAGATATTATTCTACCGTCTCTCAGATGAGATCTGGAGACGAGGCCTCGAGACAAGGTCCAAATCACTGATCCCTGTTCTTACCTAAGAATAGTTAAATAACTAACACTCAATCATGGACAAAATGTTACCGACAAATTATTTCATGTGATTACGACGACCAAGAAGTCTGAGTGAATACATTGACCAAGAACGGAATCCATACCTTTGATTGTACCATCCCTTAAGTTATACAAGTAGTCTGCTCAAGCGCAACATTTTCCTGGCTCCTCACGACCGGCCAAGGCTACAAATAATCGAGTTCACAACTAATTAACCGCTAATGACGTAACGAACAAAAAAGACATCACAATATCTATCAATCATTCCCTATTTAAAAAAAGAACGACATAAAGAATGGATCTACGCTGACCATTCATAATTCCAAATTTGAATATCCGCCGCCATTTTCTTTTGTTGTTTCTCGCCCGCTTTGTTGCGTCGATGTGTGAAATGTAGATGTTTGTTCTGATATTGTTATTATTTTTTATATCTTTCGGTACTGTTAAATCCTAAATTCATATTTTATTTTGACCTTAGTAATCATAGATTACTTTGGTGGTTTTATGAATTATAATTCATATTTTATTAACTATATCATGTGATTTATGATTCTCGACTTTGATGTATTGAAGACGAAGAGCAAAAACGTAACTGACAGATTTTTTCAATGCAATAGTATTAAACATGACTGCCTCATTGGTCGTGTTGGTTGCAAGTGCGGATGCCGATCGGGAGGTCCTGGGTTCGATTCCCGGGTCGAACATTACAAAAGAATTTTTCTAATTTAGATTCTAGAAAATTTTCTAGTAAATCTGAATTAAATTAAATTTCTAGTAGTGGTTCAGAGTCTGGATAGGATCACCACCTATTCCATAGTGGGACGTAAAAACGTATGCGGTGAGACGTGGGAGTGTTCTGCATTCCTCTGCCTACCT
>DWEJ01002913.1:0-10943 GCA_018245835.1 Mysoria sejanus stolli | reverse complement strand
ACGTTTCACCGGTTACGTTTACGTCCCACTATGGAATAGGTGGTGAGCCTATTGCCATGCATCGGGCACATATCCCGGCTCCGAACCACTACTAGAATAATTGACGTCTATTGTTTATGACAAAACAATATACATATATTTGTGGCCAACTCACATGACTTGGCACATCTGCTCTCTTCACAACGCTGGGCATGTCATCTTCAACCAGCTGGGTAAGGTATCCCAGCAACATGTACACTCCGAGTAGTACAATTATGAATGCACCAGGTACCTTAAATTGTTAAAAAACACAACATGGAGTATAATTAAAGTTGAGGCCCATAGGAGAAGGCGAATACTTAAATTAAAACAATAAGCCCCATTTAGAAAACTGAATTTAAAATCCGACATCATAAAACTGTCCAAGCGTAAGTCTAATTAGTCTACAAAAGAAACTTAAAATAATTGTGAATATATTTTTAACTATACGAATTAAACGATATAGCCTATATTTGGCTTAATTTACATAATTACTGTGGTAAATAGCAACGGAAGTGTAAATGTTATAAAAGATTAGTAGATATATACAAATTATTAATAAATATTAATTAAAAAAAATATGACTACTTACCATTATTATTAAGACAAACAAAAAAAGAAACCCACGCCCAATCCACCACCAACAAGCCCAAACCGCAAGACCGTTTGTTCAATCAATACTCTTGCTGCCGAATAGGCTTGTAGGACTACTGCAGTACTCTAGCCACTAGATGTTCATCTCATCACATGACGGTCCCACAACACAAAGCAACCTCTACAACGAGCAGGTCAGAACCATGAACCATAGAGTATAAAAAAAAGCTAAAAGACACAAGACAAAGACCACGAAAAATATTTATATTTCAAACGTTTTCGAATTACAATTCAAAAACAATTGATGAAAGTCCCGTAGAATATAAAGTTATAAAGAAAATTACAATACGAAGAATGTTTACCCTATTTAATGTAGCCTATATGAAAGATGTAATTTAAACGTAAACGTAACTTCACGCCTGTAATCCCCGAAGAGGTAGGCAGAGGTAGGCAGAGGAATGCAGAACACTCCCACGTTTCACCGGTTACGTTTACGTCCTACCATAGAAAAGGTGGCGAGCCTATTGCCATGCATCGAGCACATATCCAAACTCCGAACCACTACTAGATAATCTAAATAAGAAAATTTTGTAGTGTTCGACCCGGGAATCGAATCCGGGACCTCCCGATCGGCAGTCGCACTTGCAACCAACACGACTAATGAGGCAGTCAAAGATACAAAACTTAGATACGTTAATATATACACATTATTTGAATTAATTTAAAACGGAATATGTTCCGACCGTGACCGTCTCCCCCTCTCGCTCTCCGTCCTTGCTCCGTCCTCGCTCCCCGCTCCCCGCTCCCCTTCAACCTCCATCTCAGTAAATACAAACATCAACCCGTTCGAATATCACACCATTTATTAAAAGCGCTTTATTGAGGATCCATTCATTCCATTATATTCTACTCACAGATCTAACGGGCTCATATAAATGTGTCCCTTTTCTAGTAACCTCGTGAAGAACCTAAAATTATAATTTGAAAAATAGATAAAAATAATATAATTAAAATATCCACTGTTGAGACATAATTATACAGAGTAAATAATAAAAGTCGATACCCGAAGAATGACAATAAATGAATCTATTGTTATTGGTAAATAAAGTATAATAGGTACAGCAGAAAGATTAAAGATTAATAACAATAGCACCGAAATTTGTTTATTAGAAATTAATACAGCAACTGAAAGAAATTAAGATTAATAAAAACAAGTTGTATATCTATGAGTAGGTACTGGGTAAAAATACTAACAAAAATGTTACATGGGGTAGTGAAATACTCAAGTACTGTACAATTAAATTATGATAGCTCTGTTAAATTTAACGCAATGGTCAAAGTTGGAAAGGAAATAATTCAGACATATTTCATTAACGTTTATATTGATACTAATTCTAAATCGTAGAAAAATGAAAACAAAGAGAAAAATATAACCCGCAGCTATTAGTTGACAACCGTACACAACGGACCTATCGAAAATAAAAGGATGTTTTAAAAACATTACCAATATAAATAAAAAGATTTAAACTTTCATACATTGAATAGTGAACGCTAGGTTGGCAAAAGGCAATATTTCGATTACATTTCTGCAAAATGATATTGTGAAAGTATTCAGAACTGTACGGGTCAGTGACGACTGATTTGTAAGAACTTTTCCCTTCGCAACCATCCACTACGTAATGAAAGAAGCGGATGCAGTGAATGAGACATATACGGATGTTAACCCGCTGCCAGGGTTTCTCCTCACGATCCTCATCCTCGTACTCGTCGGACGGCACACCGGTGAAGCTCAGATTCCTGTCCTGAAATAAAGTAAAATCACAGAAGAATAATAAATCCTACTTGGTAAAATCTTTTTCGTGTTTCCAAAGTACAAAGTGAAAGAATGTGAAATTAGTTGAGGACTTTGAAAATTAAACACGCAGGTGTGAGTGGAGTTGCAGACTGAGGTAATGCCAAGTTATAATGCCATTTGTTGGTATATACACAAATATATAATGTTGTATGAATATTTTATGTTATTGTGATAAAATGCGACATGATACTGGAATGCGAACAAAGAATGAATATACTTATTTATTTATTTATTTTTAGGTCCACCAGAAAACACAGTACATTCTTATAATATTACACATAAAAAGTTAAATTCGTGTTCCTGCAATTATTACAGGTGAACACATTCTTAATTTTGTCGGATTATAATATATAATATGTATTTATATAATTATATTAATATCACTATTATATACTTATATAAGTATAAGTATATAATAGTTGAATGTTATAAGAACATTACAATTAGATACACATTCTTATAACATTAATTTAAAATTACATCTCTTGTTACAGGTGCAAAAATAATAATAATAAAAATAGTGTCACTTAATTTCTTACAGCACCAATTAATTTCTTAGAAATAACACACTTCATTACTATTTACTACTAATTAGAATTTACAAATTTATTACAATTTATTTAAATTTTAATTTTTAATTTAAATTATTTACTATTAACAATTTATAAACTTAATTACATTTAACGATTTATTAAATTAATTATAATATAAAATTTAAAAATAATATTATAACTTACAATTTATTAAACTAATTACAATTTATTGAATTTGCATTTTACAATTTAAATTTACCACAATTTATTAAAATAATTGAAATTTACAATTTAATTTATTAATTACATTTCACAATTTATAAATTACGGTTATCATAGAGATCAGATTACAAAATTATTATTCTACAATAAAATTAAACTTTTTTCATGATTACAGAATTAAAATTAATTCGATAGCCTCATTACAATGAAATAGTTAAATTTAATTATTATCAATATTCATCAGAGATTGTTTAAATTGTATGAATGTGTCTCCAAAAATATCAAGTTTTCGATTCGAAGAACTTAGACTGTTATACTGTCGAAACATTCTATTAAGAGGTGAATAGCTACCGAGGTTTGTGTAAGCCCGACTCAACAGAAATGGTGTATAATTACCAGATCTAAGTATTCTAGAAGGCACATTAAAAGTTAATTCGTTTAGAAGCTGCGGACTGTCCAATAGTCCGTTTACAATTTTAAAAAGAAAAATTAGGTCCTGGATGTTATGACGGTCTTCAAGAGAAGTCATTTTAAAATATTTTAGCCTACTACGCCGATCGCGAATCTTTTCAGCTCGTTTTAAGGGAATATTATCCAAAGTGTACACAACATCCTTACAACAATCTATTTTTTTCAGGGTGAATCTTATATGATAACATTTCTCAACATTCAATAGCATGTGGTTATATTTGCACCATTTAGACAAGCTATTTAGGTCATTTTGCACTTTGACTTTGCATTCGTTTGAATTATCAGTGCATTTGGAAATTTTTAAGTGGTCTGCAAATAAATAGCATTTTGAATGAACTATAAACCTTGGGATATCATTTACAAAGACATTAAACAAAATAGGTCCCAAATGAGAACCCTGTGGTACGCCAGTTGTTAATGCATACGAAGCAGAACTATGACCGTTTATCACAACTGTTGCGGACCTGTTACTTAGGTAGGATTTGCACCACTCAAGAAGGTTTTTTCCTATTCCCATTGATCTTAGTTTGTCTAATAAGATGCAATGATTTACTAAGTCAAATGCTTTGCTGAAATCAGCATATATTACATCTACGGAAGATCTAGCGTCTACAGTTTTAGTTACATAGTTTACAAAAGAGACCATGTTGGAGGCAGTAGATTTATTATTTAAAAAGCCATGTTGATTCTCCGACATAAGTTGTTTCAAGTGCCACGTAAGTTGTTTACATACTAGTTTCTCCAAAACCTTACCTAGTGTTGATAAAATAGAGATAGGCCGATAATTATTTACAAACTGTCGATTACCAGACTTGTGAATTGGGACTATTCGTGCTTGTTTCCACCTTGAGGGAAAAACACTGCTTGATAAGGATTTGTTATAAATTATCTTAAGTGGATATGCTAAAGGCTCTGCACATTTGACTATAAATAACGGTGGAATCTCATCACACCCTGCTCCTTTGTAGGAATCTAAGCTTTTAAGCGTTTTAAGGACTTCTTCCTGAGTAAATGTGAAGGTCGATAAAAAGATATCGTGAATATTTGAATTACAGTGTTGATAATATTGAGTTAAGGCTGGTGCAGTCTGATTGAAGATCGATGAAAAGTTGCAGACGAACAAGTTGCAGATTTCATTGTCATTTGATGCCTTTTTATCCTTGTAAAACATTTGCCTAGGATATGGACTATTTTTTTGATTTTTAATTTTTACATGAGACCAAAATAATTTAGGGTTACGCTTCAAAGATGACTCGAGCCTTGCTGTGTAGTTTTTGTAGCATATATTTTGAAGCTTTAGACATCTCTCTCTTAACAACCGAAGAGCAAGCCTATCCATGGGATTGTCATATTTTTTTACTTTTATATGGCAGTTATATTTTTCCTTGATGCACCGTATTAAGTCTTTCGTAAACCACGGTGGATATTGTTGTTTGGATGACTTTGTCATAGGCACATAAAGACGGATAAGATTGTCCATTACTTTATAAAAAATATTTAACATTTCATCAACTGTTAAATCACCATTGAATTTATCATCCCAGTCTATATTATTAAGTTCATTCACAACTGTAGTATAATCAGCCTTAAAGAAGTTTAACCGAGGTGGGTTTGTCATTGACTCTTTAACGCCCGACATTTTAAGTGTAAATTCTAAAGGGGGATGCAATGGATCAATAACACTTAAAATAGTGGGATCACTTGACATGTTAACGACGGATAAATTGGTTAAAACAAGATCTAAAATTTTTGATTTATTATTTAAAATATTATTCCATTGTTTGAGGTCATGTAGATTAGCAAAGTCCAGTAACATGGTATTTAATAGCGAACTAGAAGAGGTATTAGTTAAAACACTATCGTTCCAAGGTATACTACTGAGGTTAAAATCTCCTAAAATAATTTTGTATTTTACCTCATCCAGTGCTTTGTTTGCATTCGTTATAAAATTATCTAACATGTTCATTTGAACTGCTGATGGTAAATAAGTTGCACAGATTAGAAGTCGTTCTTTTTTATTGTTTTCATAAATATCTAATCCCACCCACAAATCTTCACAATCACTTTCCATATTTTTAAGCTGACGCGAGTTAAACCTGCTGTCTATTGCCAAGTATATAAGTACGCCACCACCCGCCTTATGATTATGAAAGCCTTAAGTATAGCGATCTCGCCGATATACAACATATCTTTCATCAAATAATTCAGAACTATGTACACCGTCATGCAGCCAAGTCTCAGTGAGCACAATTATATCAAAATTATGCGTGCATACATTAAGATAAAAATTTACAATTTTTGTATTAAGACCTCTAACATTTTGGTAATAAAATATTTAATGAGGAAAATTTTGAACAGGTCTTTTTAATAATATGCATATAAAGGACTTTTTACAAGATTCTTACAATTTAATTAAAGGGTCAGCTTGTTCAGTTTTTCTAAGCTGTTGATTGTTATGCGTTCGGAGAAATCAGTTTTCCGCATGAAAATGTGACCGTTGCGAATCCAGACGTATTTATAGTTCAGTTCTTTAGCTCTTTTTCTTGATGCTGCGTGTAGATCCTTGTTCTCAGATGAAAGATGTTCCGCTACAAATATTGGAGTGTTTTTATCGCCAGAGATTCCAAGATGCCCTCAGTGAAGTTTTTCTTTCGGGTTTGATTTATTAAATTTTATGCAGGCTGCCAAGATTGAATCTCTTATTCTCTGGGTGCTAAGTTTGACCACGATTGATCGGGGACGCAGCGATTTAGGGTCTTTTTTTGCAACTCGGGTACAATGTAAAATCTCTTTTTCTGATAAGTCGTATTTAATTGTAGAGCAGAGCTGTTGTACGATCGTGGTAGTATTTTCCGCTTTTCTCTCAGGCACACAATGTATTTCTAGATTATTGGCACGAGATTGCTGTTGGATTTGACTTACTTCCTGACTGAGGCTAGCTACGTTACTACGGAGATCTTTACTTTCTTTTTCCAGCCGTTCTATTTTTACGTCTTTCTCCTTAATTTCTTGTCTGAGTTGCTCAAGTTGCGAATTTAGCACTGATAGGCCGCCTTTAAATTCACTAATCTCGGTACACATCTGACTCAAATTAGAGTTTATCGGATGAATCAAGCCTTCGAAAGAGTCTTTCAATGCTAAGGTAATTTCTTCTCTAATAACACTCCTAATATCATTCATGTATGCAAGGCTCTCAGAAGCACATGCTTTACTGTTTTCTTTGCGTTCCTTCGTTCGTTGTGTTACATTCCCGGTAGGTGATAAATCAGGTGTCAGTTTAGATTCAGAGAAAAACTGTTGGCGTACTGGAGTGTTGGAGTTATCAGCTCTTGGCACTTTACTGCTACAAAGGGGACAGCACCAAGTGCTTTTTTGCGCTTTTGACAGCTTCTTAAAAGTTGACTCTGTGATACCAGCGCACAAGATATCATATTTGTGTTTGCACTGACGACACTTTATGTAGTTTGTCTCGTTTACAACAGTTTTACATCCTGGACACTCATCAGCTATTTCCATGTTAAATTTTTAGAAAAAAAGTATTTATTTTAAAAAAAAAAAGTAATAATACAGTAATAGTTAATAGAGAAAGAGGAAACCAAAAAAATAAAGTAGAAAATAAATTTAGTGTTTCGTAGTTAAATTGGTGGTGATTTGAACTTCGGTTTATGGCGTTATTCTTTTCAAAGTCCATAGTTCTATTCACTCCGCCATGCGAACTTTGCTTTGAGGGACGAAAGTTATAACCAGATGGTAGCCATTTGTTACGTAGCGATTGGCAACAATGTATTCGTATAACAGGACTATTAACTATGAGTCACTCCTAACTTACACAGTCACTCTCACAGTTGTTTGCACTCAACGGTTTCTTTGAATTTTTAAGTTTGTAAATACAAATATATACACTAAATTGCACAGCTTTTATTATTCAGTCACTGAATATCAATGAGTCTTCATTTATTTAACTTTAATGCACAAAAACACGTTTTTAACAACTTTTTACGAATTTAAAATTAAGAGACAAAGTGTACGTGTCTATGCTGCAACCGCGGGGAAGCGGGGTCAGATATTTGTTGAAAATACGCTGGTGATGATGATTGACGCATAATAAATACAAATATAAGTACAAAAATTATCAGTGTACATCATCAACGCTCACATCGTTCAATACAAAAGGGTTAGATCGTAGTCTTGTTTTAAAAATCTTTTCTATAGCGCGGAGTTGATTATTAAACCACTGAGTTATCAATGTTCTTAAAGGTGCACTATGTTTGTGATAGCGGTTACCAATTATTAGATACTATTAGTTGATTACTTTCGCTCTTCTCCTATTTCAAGCTACTTCAAGTGGTCGGTTTATATATTTTAGTACATAGATCTCTATATAAAGTGGTTCGTTACTCTTTAGATCATAACATAAACGTTAATTAAAGCGTAGTTATTTTTACGATAAATGCGACGACAACAAGTCGATAACCTTAAAAGCATTGGTGAGATGGCTCCATTAAGCGAAATACCTACTATTCCGGGATATAACGTAATTCTTTGGTTGATTGTTACATAAATGTAATGTAGCAGTGAGCGCTAAGACTTCGCCACATGTAAAGTGAATTGCAAAGTTATACACGATCTGCGAGTAACGTTTAAGAATGTAATGTTATGTTTAAGAATGCGGTAATTTGTATGTGGTTTCAGTCCGTTGAATATAATATGTAGGTACATGAAATCTAATGTATAATGTAAGTATATAAGGGGAATGTAATCTGTAAGTACGTGGAATGTAATGAACAAGTACTTGGAATATAATTAATAAGTACGTGGAATGTAATGTACAAGTGGAATACATGAAGAAAGTCTCGCTGAGCGGCGAGTATGTCTGATTGAATAGGAATACATACTGCTCAGTAAGCCCTGGACATTGCGACTAATCCTTTACGACGATGGCTGATCTCTCACGATCAGCTATCGACTGCACGAAGAAAAATATACATATAAGTACGTTGAATGTAATGTGTAAGTAGGTGGAATGTAATGTATAAGTACACGTTATGTAATGTATAATTAAGTGTGATTTAACGTATAATTAGTGTCGCCTCAGACGGTCCTAAATTGGCCAATAGCTACTTAATTTTATTTATTTAAGCAGAATTCAATGAGATGGTAAATGGTAAACTTTAATAAACATTTTCATACTATACTTGTGTTGAAGTTGAACAAATTTCCCTTATTATCGTTAGGCAAGTCATTAAACCTTCCGAGAGGATTACAACTGTTTAAAAACATTCAACAAACGGGTAAATTGCCAAGCCTATTATATTAGTATTACAGCGGTATGTGGCTCTCGTTCCTGGCGTTACGACTGTGGTATCAAATGGGTACGAAGTAATGTTAATGTTATATATGTACATTTAGGCTAACTTGTGAGTAGTGATAAAACACTTGTTTTATTTTACATTGCGCAACTTTTATTGCATCCACTAATGCTAGTCAGTAAAGATAGATAACGTAACATTACGACTGTAATCCCTGAAAAGATAGGCAGAGTAGTGTATTACAGTCCCACGTTTCACAAGTTACGTTTACGCACCACTATAGAACTAGGGGTATTGTTATAGGGTTCGATTCCAGATTCCAAGTCACTATCAGAAATTTCTATTAGAATATTTATATAATAAAATCCAATATAGTAGGTACCTGATTCCGGATTTGAACCCAGGGCCTCACGATCAGCAGTCACTCTTGCGACAACATGACTAATGAGTCGATTAAATAATACAATGAAATATTAATTTGTAATATTTTTTGTAATAGTTTGGAATGTAGGACTTGTTCCGGACCTTTACGAGGTCTTTCTTCATGATTTCCTGCCAATTGCAGCGAGCTTGTTTCGACGATTATGCGTCGAGTGTCCAAGCGTTGCCGCGTGGCAGGTGTGCGTGCCCAGCTGTGGGGTATGGCTTGCAGCAGTTGTTTCAATATATTTTATGACCGGGCACGGCGCTAAAGAATCTGTGTGTGTTGTGCATGTGTTAAATGAGTTTAATAATTCTTAATGAATCTTTAAAACATTGTGTAAAAAAATATTATTTTTAATATATAAGAAGCACAATACTTAAAAAACATTTCGACTCGATTGCCTATTCAATTAGATAACAAGACGTTGCACAGATACGAGGGAAATGATTAAAAAAAACTCAAGCAGCTAAGTATAATTTTGGACAGTTCCCGCAGGAAATTTGAATTCGCGACGGGGCGTGATATCGACGTAGTTCGCTGTGTACCGCCAAAGTCGAGTTAGATTAAAAGCCTCCGTAAAGATCCTCATGAAATTATAATTTAATTTTTTCCGTGTAAGCGCATTCTCTTCAGAATTACATTGTGTATGTATGATGTGGCTTGATTACTTGCGAAATGTAATTTATTCCTCTCAAAGCCAATGTGAATGTTGTATGAGGATTGTGTTTTTTTCCTCACACTCTTTAATACCGTTTTGTATCGTATATTAACCAGTTTCACATTTGCATTTCCCATTGAGGTTTTGAGCTCCTGTGATTTTTTTTATTTCTTTATAGTTTTTTTTTTCTGTGAATGGACCAATCGTCTTGATTTAACTTGTGTGATTTCAAATTTACTGCTGAAATTTAGTATATTTACTTAGTGCATATTTTAGGCATAGTAGTTTAAGGTTTGTTTACATCCTTCGGTTACAATTTAAAGAATCTTGATTTCTCGTAGGATACCATGAATGAGAAACTTAACTCAATGTTCAATGTTCTTAATATTTATTGCATGTTACACTTGGACTCATTCGATTTTTTATTTCTAAAATTTTGTTTCCAAATAGCACCAATAGAATTTTAAATATCGAATATTAAAAAAAAAACGCGACATTCAATAGAGCACTGTAATTGAATTCTTAGAAGGTCACGAACCTTAACCAATTTTCTCATTTACAAAGTGAAAACACCAAGCGATCAAATTTATATTTTTATGACAAAAATATCATGGTTGATTTAAAAATCATTTATCCTGTAAATGATTTTTTAATATAAATTAATTTTATAAAATATATCACACTTTTAAGGGCGCCGGTGGGAGAAGGGGGTTGAGCCCGAATTTCGTCATGTTATATTTCAAAATATAACATTATGTATTATCAAGTTTATGAAAGGCTGGCTTGACTGCCTCGTTGGTCGTGTGGTTGCAAGTGCGACTGTGGATCGGGAGGTCCTGGGTTCGATTCCCGGGTCGAA
>DWEJ01002912.1:0-10944 GCA_018245835.1 Mysoria sejanus stolli | reverse complement strand
AAAAACTTTCTTGTTACGACGGCAAAGTTAATAGTTATAGCCGCGGGGTGAGGGGTGGGATCAGGCCTAGGTGGCGCTAGAGCCGCCCCTGGACAGCAGGATGAAATACTTAGTAATGTTACCTGCGATGCGGTTA
Source organism: Mysoria sejanus stolli (assembly GCA_018245835.1). Classification (NCBI taxonomy): domain Eukaryota; kingdom Metazoa; phylum Arthropoda; class Insecta; order Lepidoptera; family Hesperiidae; genus Mysarbia; species Mysarbia sejanus. The sequence continues at coordinate 10,808 of DWEJ01002912.1, read as the reverse complement.
GTGTTCTACTGCAAGGCGTGAGTCATCTAGCTTCCAATAAATCATAACATTAATAAAAAAGTATAAGGTCTCAGTATCATAAGCATTCTAGTTTATCACGCTGCAAATACATATAAATAGTAGAATTCAATTTTTTATACAAACTTTTACACTTTCCCAAATAATTCTTTACACAGTTTGGATATGACGAGTCAAATGAGAGTAAAATAACTAAACAAGAAAAAGTTTGTATGATTAAATCTAGTCACAGCTTACCTTGTCATAAAAGGTTTATATTAATTGTAACTCTGAACATGCGGATTGTAAATACGTAACGCAGAGTTTTTTGGTCGGGACAGGAAATGTAGCTGTACAGATATAGATTGCAATTAATCGCAATAGCTACTGAAAAACTCGTCAGTTAGTCATTTTCGCTGCTTATCCCGAGTAGACGCTAGGGTGGTATTATAATAATACTAATATAAAATCGATTCAACGCAAGAAAATTCTCAATATGATAAAAGACTCGTTAACTTGATCTATAACAGACATAGACCAAAGTAGAAATAATTTTTGAATGGTTGCAAGTATTTATAGAAATTACAAAACTGACCAAGAATGTTACAAATGTTAAAGTGTGAAATGTCATATTATCTACTTCCGAGAAAACCCCAACTCGTACTATCACGTGGAAAATCGTTTCGTTTCACTCTAATAAAAACAGAAAGTTACACATGAGCTGTCAATATAGGTAATGTACGTAGATTAGCTTTGCGTGTTAACTATTATTATTTATATGTTTCTGTTCGTATTTGCCGTATTCAAAACAAACTCATAGGTAAATATTAGATAATATTCAAGAAGGAGTAGGATGAACCAGGATAATTCAGTTGAAAAAGAGGACGCAGCAATAGGTATTTAATACGCAGTGAAATGGGGAAATTCAATTGAAGTAATAAGAATAATCACACTTATAAGATAAGAATTTCAAATGCAGCGCGCGATTTTTAAAATATACTTATCAGGGCGCTTTGATAAACTCAGGACGCTGCTAAGAAACTATCCGTGACATTCCAGGACGCTACAAAATCCAGAACTTGTTCTGGAAAAACAGTATGGTTGGCAACTCTATCCCCAGGGACCTTAGCAACCAATCTAGAATTCGAGATGCAAAGAAAGGTGTGTTAAAGCCAGATAAATTATTAATAAGGTTATTGGTTAAATGAGACTATTGATAGTTTCGTACATTTACGTAAATAAGAATCAGTATAACTGCTTAGTAACAGCTAGTAACAGTTGATTGCCTCGCTGATCGTGTTGGTTGCAAGCAAGCGCGATCGAGAAGTCCTGGGTTTGATTCCCGGATTGGATAATATACCATTTGCCTAGTTTACAATATTTAATAGTGGCTAGGAGTCTATATTTGCGTCCGGCATACGGCATATAGGCTCAATCCCAACCATGTGACACATAGAATTTAATAGATAGACCATGGGAGTGTACAACATTCCTTTGCCTACCCTTTAGTAAGAATATAGATACAGATAATGCAGATATAAAAAAAAATGTTTTGTTTTAAAGCCCTCTGTATCATCTACCAGGGTTCATGTTTCCTTCGCATAAAATCTCAGTTCTGTGGTTTTAACGCGGAAACAGTCTGATAATTTTTCTTTGCGCTTTGAGCCACCAACAGTAAACATCACAAACTGTTTTAATATTTTATTCGCACTAATAACATTAATATAAATCATCTCTTGTCTTCAGAGAAGAAACGCTAAGCCACATTAAATAACATTGAATAAATTTGCTCCTATATTTCTATTGCGTTAAATTCAGGGATAACACAATAGATATACCTGAAAGTCACATAAGATAGATTTATTTTCATACTCTTTAGCAAATAACAGCAAAGTACCACAGATATAGCATTTATACATATATTTCTGTTATTTTCCCGCCCTTTTTTGTCGTTACACAGTTAGACATAAGTCTCCTCTCGGTATTTGAGGATTAAGATCATAGTATAACATTGCCTACTTGTGGTAAATAATAAAAAAACAACATTACAGTCATCCGAAAAAACTGTTTACTAATGAACTGACATGTTTTTAACATTCATACCACATTACAAAGACAGGAAAATTATTGCGGGGAATTACCACATCTTCTATTGTGACAATTTATAGGGGAGATGGAGGTTAAAAACAATTCATATTTGTAATGATATTTATTGCAAACTTCTTCTTCGTCGAGTCGATAGCCAATCGTAAGTGATCAGACATTGTGGTGAAAGGATTAGTCGCAATGTCTACTGTGCGCCCGGCGGTGTACATTTGTACTTAATAAAACATAGTCGTCGCTCAGGAGGCTCCTTTCATGCACCTTTATTGCAAACTAAAATGCTTAAATTAAAAAAATACTGTACTAGATCATTCTCTTCCTCCTCCTCGCGTCGTTTTCCTCACTGCTGAGGGTCATGGCCCCCTCCACGGATCACTCTCTCTCTGATAACGTTGCGCCATCGTTTGCGGTTATTGGCTATGTTTATGGCCTCATATATTTTGCAGTCTAATGTGGTGCGGATTTGGTCTAACCAACGCATCGCCCGAGGTCTTTTCACTTCGACCTTACCTGTGACGAAGAGATTCTCTAGGTTTTTTCTCTCTTTACGGGCTATGTGGCCAAAATACTCAAGGGTTCTTAGTAGGCAGATAGACTATAACCTTGTAGTTACTTTGAGTTAACTTTAGTTTACTTAGATCGTTCTACCAAACATTAACATGTACAAAGGTTCCATCATATATTTTTAATGTTATTTATCATACAGTCTACTAGTTATCATACTACCAATGCCTTGGTGGTCGTGTTAGTGGCAAGCGCGACTGTCGATCGTGAGATACTGGGTCCTCATCCCGTACGGAGCACTGCTGGATTTTTTGAACTTAGATTGTCTAAGTGTGGCTCGAAATGTGCAAATATGCCAAACGCTTGGCAATATTCTCCAATTCCATAGTGAGACGTAAACGTAACTGGTGAAACGTGGGAGTGTACTGCACTCCTCTCCCTAGCTCTTCGGCAGTGGCGTAGCGTGGGTGTTAGCCGCTCGTGGCGATAGAAAATTTTGCCGCCTCCTCTTAAGTTCATATATTTTCTGCTGAGTGATAATAACGTTGTTGAAAAAAAAAACAACTGACTTGATATATTGTCAAAACAGTTTAATTTCATGTGAACTTTTGTAGTATTGGTCTACTACTAATTTTATTAGTCGATGGCTATTAATAATAATGTAACAACGTAGGGAGTGTAGTACACTCACATGTTTCATAAGTTACGTTTACGTCCTACCATGGAATATTAGGTGCGTCTATTGCCGTACACAAGGTTGCAATCCGGACTCCGAGGCACTACTACGAATTTTAATTCAGAAAAACCCAACCGACCCGGGGCTCAAACCCAGGATGTTTCTATTAGCAGTCACGCTTGCAGCCACTCGGCTAATGAGGCAGTCAATATCGGCTATTATTAATAATTATATTCAAAGCCCTCATCCTTGACACAGTTTGATGTATATCGAATCGTATAAATCGCGCATTCTCGAGGTGTGTGAAGAAAAAATAGTGAACGCGCTCGAAACTTAAATTACCGGGATATATATCCGTGCGGTGGGATATAACAAAACATTCCCGGAACCCGTGCCGGTATTCTTGGTGTCGTAAGAGTCGACCGACTCGGGCGCTGACAGGTCGCGGTATGCCTAGAAACTACATGCCTTGGCCGCTTATGGGCAGCGGCGTAAGTGATACGAGAAGATACGCTCTGCAATCCTCAACGCACACGCCCAGTGTTGGGATTTTGGCCATAGCCCCTCACGGGATATGTCCAGCAATGGACTGCAATAGGCTGATGATGTTGGCGATTGATGAACATTTTCTTGTTTCCAAGTGCGCAGATAGACTTCGGTCTCGGGTGGTATCGTCGTTAAGACAACAATAGTGATATTCCGAATTTATTACGATTTTTAATTTTTGACTCAGCAACTGCACCCTCAGCATTAGAATAAAATTTTGGATAAAGCCAATATAATATAATTTACTTATATTAACAATAATAAAATAATGTTCGTTATAAATATTATTATGAATTCTTATTCTTTAATTTGGTTTCAATTTCTTTCTTCACATCAATCACCTTCTTTATTAATGTACTGTCCATGGATTTCATCTGAAAAAAGTAAAGCAACTTAATTGTGGATTACTCAACAAAAATGACAAACAAACGACAACTGGAAATAATATGTATCTCATATATCTGCTGTCTATGAAAGCTGTAGTGACAAATTCATATAACCTTGTAGATATGCCATCAAAAATCTGTTTATTCAACAACTATTCATACGAAATATTAATATACATAAATCGCTCACTGGTTTGAGTGGTTGCAAGCATGAGTGCTAATCAAGAGATCCTGGATTCACATCTGGATTGGATACTATTGGATTATCCTAACTTAAATTTTTTAGTAGAAATTTGTAGAAGTAGCTCAAAGTTTGAATTAGAGCCTAGTTTATGGCAAAACTACTGTGGCTAGGTAAAACATTAGCATGAATTACATTACATATCAAATAGTATATCCTACCACATGGTCTATTGGGTATTATAATTAATAAAATTTTACTTCGCTTTCAAAGCCCTGTTGAATCATGGCCAATTCTTCAAAACCCTTGGCTTTCTCTTGCTCATATTCATTAGTCAAGTCCTTAATTTCCTGTGTACGCTGAACTGCTTTTTTACACCTCTCTTTGCACTTCTTGTCCTTTTCCTCAGCGTCCCGAAGATTACTGCAATTAACGAACCATAAGAATAGTCTTTGCGCACACGAAAATATTTGAATGTCATAGCCATAGATATTATTATACTGTCGTTCGTAGATTAGCAACGCGAAAGAGTCAAACCGTAGTATATGTTACGTTAAAGCGAAGTAAACAAACGAGACCATTCATGTACACTCTATAAGCCTGTATCAGCCTGACGTTTATTTCTGGTCGGAAAAAATCTCGCATTTTTGGAAACATCATTACTTAATTTTAGTTAGTTACATCATCATCATTACTAAATTGTTCCATAAAGTTATTTAACATAGATACTTTTAGGTACAATTTGGTGGATTTCACTGAAGCATTTAATCATGAATAACAAAACTCCTTTCAAATCTTATCATAATATTTGCACATTATGGTATGAATGTACTTATGTAGACATAAATGAGAATAGATATTTAATAAAGAAACTAAGTTAGCAAGTGATTCAGAGCACTAGGCTATTCAACCACTTTTTTCTTTTATTTTGTATCTAGTATCAAATATTAAATTTAATAATTTGTGTAATTTATTGTAAAGGTATTAATTTAGTAGTATAAGAAATATTTTATATAACTAAATTAATAAATTTTTGTGACATATTTAACCCATATGAGGTGTTTATTATCTACCCTGCTAAATCCACTATGTAAATAACTAGGCATCTGTGGCACATCTCAGCACATGTCTACCGTTATCATCAAGTGCTATCACAGTCAAATCCTAACCTCCTATAAGAATAAAACAAAAAAAACCTTAGTGCCAGTGCTCGGTCCTGTTGCCTTTTAGCATGCGCCTCCTGCCTCTTAGTAGCAGCTTCTGCTCTCGCTGCCTTAATCTCAGCGAGTTGCACCTCCAACTCACTAAGCTCTGTATTTAAAACATCCAGTTCACCCTCCTTGCTGTCTGTATCCAGGTCACCATTTTCATAGTCCCTGGGAAATATATGCAAGAACTTGGTTAGTTTGAAACCAGCATATCATCATATACTACTTTCATGGAGTGCAGTATGTACATTCTGTCCTATAATGTGGAACTACAAATTGCTAAAACCCATTAATTCTTTGCCTAACTCGGGGATCAACCCCAGGCTCTCTTGTACAGCAATCACTGTTGCAACCACTAAACCAACAAGTCTACTATACTATACACATAATCATCATAAATACTTTTATCAGTTCTCTCAAATGAGAAGGGTAAAGTGTATAGACTAGCAGATAGCCAAGTGCAAGTTGGCAAAATTCACATGCTTTCCTCACAATATTTCTTTCACCATTACAACAAGTGATGTCCACTGCCAAGTGAAAACACCTAAAATATTGTTTCACATGGAAATTGCTGACACCTTTTTCTACAAGCATACATAAGTGATTACCTTAAAGTTTCTGAGAGTTTCATGATCTCATGTAATAAATTGTTAGCAGCATCTAGGTTTGGTTTGATAGTCTGCAAATTCTTCAAACTGTTTTCTTTCTGCATTAAAGTGTTACGCAATGATTCTAATTTTTCCTCAGCATCTTGTACATTCTGGGCAGCTTGCTCTGCTTGTGCCTTTATATCGTCTGCATCATACACCCTCATGGCTTGCTTCTTCTCAATTTCAGCAATTAATCCATCCTTCTGTCCTTTCTTCAGCTCAACTGCTATTTCAATTTGTTTATTCTCTTTTATCATAGCCTGCAGCTCTTGCTGCTCTTGATCTTGACCTTCTTTCGCCATATTCAGTTCCTCTTCAAATTGTTTTATTTCACTGTCTATCTGAAAAAGTATGAATAGAGTTTACAGAAGAACCAAATGACATACATTATGATGGTTGTGAAATTTTCCAGCAATTTTTTTAGTTCAGTAGAGAAGGCACTAATTTGAAGAGAGTTCTTTAAAGACAAAACCTTATAAATTTTACCTTCTTGAGTCTTTCTGATCGATTTTCTTTCTCTAAAGCCTGTTCATTCAACATTTCTAACAATTTGTTTTTTTTGTCCTCCAAGCTTTTCACCTGCAAACAACAAAATGAAGTAACACATCAATAATTGTAATTAACTAGATGGTCATGGTCCTGGGAAATGTAATTCTTTCTAAAAAATCAATCACTAAATTCAATGAAACATATATATGACAACTCAAAACTCAAAACATATATATGACACTCCATATTCCAAGACTGTCTGTATCAATAGGCATCAACAGAGCTGTTGATTACATAGTAGTACATATTTCGAATTAGGAGCACACAATTTTTCTTGTGATTCGACTTTTTTAATAAAAGACCTGATTGTATATTTTATTCTGTAAAATATATATTACTATATGATATATAACAAAAGATCTATCTTCCAAAAATACTCATAAATATTTTAGTCCTGAAAAATAAAGGTATATGCCTCGTTTAATTTGAATTTAACTTAATAAATGAGACATGAAAACCACTGCCTCATTGGTCATTTTGTTTGCTAGTGCATCAGGACATCCTGGGTCCATACTCCGATTCGGACATTGACATTATTTGATTTAGATTTTCTTGTTCAGATTTAGTGGCTTAGATTCTGGAAATGTGCTGGTGTGTGGCAGTAGGCTCACCACCTATTCCATAGTGAGATATAGACATAACTGGTGAAATGTGAGAGTATACTACACTCCACTGCCTACCTCCTCGGGGTTACAGGTGATATGTTATGTAGGTAAAAAAAGTTTGATTCTTACACCAAACAACATTATTTTAAATTAAGTTATTTGAAATTGCAACAGCACCATATATTGAATACTTACCAAACCTAAAAATTGATTGACATACATTTGGTCAAACACAAGTACAAAATAAATCTGTATATACTAACCTCATCTATTCTTGAAAACAAAACTTCCTCTTGGGGTTGTATATCTCTAAGTCTGTTTTCATTAAAAATCATAAGATTGAAAAGAACCAGTAACACTGAATGTGATGTAGCTGCCATAGGCTGAAGGAAGTGTGTTATGGTGAGTTTCACAGTCATTCGGGGCATGAAGGACACCAGGTGATTCATCACACGAGTCATGTTAATGGCTGGCAGCAAGTCCCAGTAGTACTTCATATTTTCATTGCAGCTTTCTTCTGGTGGTGGCTGTGAATTAAAAATATAAATTTTTGAGCATGAGTATCTTGAAATACTATTAAATTATATTGCACCCCCGGTGTGACACTGTCACTTTTGCAAAAATTACAAAAATGAGTTAAATAAGTAATAATTGTCCTAGAGCACTAAGGAGTGCTTAATGCAATAAACTTACTTTTGTAGTACAAAAAGTTAACATTATAGTATGAGATATTCATATTAACTATCTTCTGAAGTCATTGTTTTGTGAGGTGTCAAAATTTTAAATGCTTCTCCTGAAAAACTACCTTTTTGCAAAGTGACAGTGTCACACCGGGGGTGTGATATAAATAGAATATTTGATAGAATGTTAATTCAAAAAAACTACCATATTTATGGTTTTTTTCTATACATGAATCTTTTACCGATATATTAATTTCAAAGTTATTCAGAACAGTACTTTGATATTTATAAGTTTCCAATATTATTTATGGTTTCCAATATACACAGGTTTCCAATATATACAACTAATTTAAAACTATTGAGATTTTCTGGATTGTACTGAAAAATAAAGAATAACTGATCATGTATAATGAGACTGATAAATAATTATCAACACCAAACACTAAGGATCTCTTTTTATCTTAGAGTTCAAGACCTTGAGATTATTAAACAAGAGCAGAGAATAGATGCAGATCACTTGCACAAAGCCATCCAATGGACCATCCAGTGATGTTGATTACTGTAATCAATATCAGGATTTTTACGGATGAAAGAAGAATATTGACATCCGCAGATGCAGATGCGGATTATTAAATGTTTACATCCTGGAATATGGATTTGATGGGGATGCGGATTCGGATTTTAAAGGGATAATTATTAAAATGTTAAACACAACAACCAAAACGTGTAGGATCTTGTTACCAATGTGCACCTTCCTATTTGTCAGGTACCAAGTGAATGCAATAATAGCAATTACCAAAACAAACGCAAAGTGTGCCACTCTAGCTCGCCCACTTTCTTTACATGTAGTTACTTGTTAATTTGAATCTGCATCCTTAAAAAGTACACATTGATTGATGCGGATGTGAATGTGGATGCAGATGTCTGAATTGAGGAGAATATTCTGCATTTGCGGATGCCGATGTGAATATTCGTAACATCCCTGATCAATATCACTTGATAGTACTATGGACTGTCCTCTACCATAGCAAAGCTGTGTAGTAAGATGTCTATTGTAACATTAAATGCACTATATTGTGTGTTATAATTGCAATTAGTATAAAAACACTTACTGCAAGTACAGCAGCTCTGTTGATTCCCAGTCTATCAAATACTTGGAACAGAGCACCCATGACTGAATGTGGCTTCTTTAGATCAGGAACGGTTAGAGTGTAATTCGGAAACTCTCCATTCCAGTTGTTTATGAAGTGCTCGAACAGCACCATAGTGGAATCTAAATTATTTATGAAAGTATTAAATCAAATATCTAGCTGCATTCTACTGAAATGTGCTAATATTAGAAATAATATTGCACTGGTAGAAGGAAATAGAAAAAAATAAAGATTAACCTTAATTGATGGCTGATTTGTAAATAGTTCTAAAAGTGGATTGTATTATAATACATTCAGATCAAATTATCCTAGCCAGCAGGTTCCCTTCCAAATGTGCAGAGCAAAATATTAACTGGATAAAATATTTCAAATGTAAGGTCAAGTTTCATTTTATTAAGACAATTTTTTTTTCGACCCTTTATCGTTCCACTGTTGGAACGTGGGGCTCCTCTCAGAATGGGAGGGTTAAGGCCGTAGTCTACCACGCTGGCCAAATGCGGGTTGGCAGACTTCAAACGCCTTAGAGAACATTTTTTTTAGAACTCTAAAGTGAGCAGGTTTCCTCACGATGTTTTCCTTCACTGTTATAACAATTGATATTTAAACTTAAAACGCACATTTTTAAGAGGTGCCAGGGATTTGAACCCGGTCTCCCGGAGTGAGAAGTTGAATCTCAAACCACTAGGCTATCACTGCTTACATTACACTATTAAGGCAATATTGATACCAATGAGAACAAATGAAAAGGTACATACTTTTCTCCATATTATATGAACGTGTACACACTATTCGATATAAGAATACTATTTTAATATAATTACTCCTAATTACAAGAAAATTCTATTTAAATATTTCAACAATTTCCTTTTAAAATCAGTACTATATTTGTTTAACGATAGTATTAGTGAAAAAAACTGTCAATCAAGTTTAAAAGTTTAAAATTCAATAGTCAGTTAGCTAATATGTCAAAATTGAGGTCATGTATGTTCCAATTTACGTATTACGATATTCCATGAAAAATTCTTGGATTAGCGTGAAAATCTTTAAAATTTTGGTTCATATCTTTTAAAATAATTTTAATTACAATTACATTATGAAATCAATGGAATTAAATCCATTCGGTAATTAAAGTAATGTAATTTTAATTTAGTATAAATGTTAAGTAAAAAAAAAAAGACAAATGTATTTCAATTGCATTTAATTATTTTTTATATTCGACAGTTGAAATTTTCATGATGATTATAAAGTTAAAATTTCTTAATCATTATTAAATAATCATATAAATACTAGCTCATTAATAACATACTATATTAATGAACATTATGGGGTGCGGGAAAAAAGCCTCCCTAAGCGACGACTATGTATAAATAACTAAATAGGTATGAACATATAATATAGCTCGGCGCACCCTAGACACTGCGACTAATCCTTTCACCATGATGGTTGATCACTCACAATCAACCATCGATTCGACGAAGAAGAAAAAGAATAACCATTATATACATATATTGTTGAAGGTCGGTTGTAAGTGTGCACGGATGACAGTGGATATTGGACTGCTGATGCTTTATC
>DWEJ01002911.1:0-10944 GCA_018245835.1 Mysoria sejanus stolli | reverse complement strand
TGTAGACCTTTATACTTTCATATAGAATTGTTTTCCATTTTTTCTAGAAGTATTTTACCAGTAGTACAGCTACGTTACATTGACTATTGATCGAGTCACATTTCAATATTTTAATCATATTATTATCTATTAAATTGATCAATAATTTATTACCAGTCGAACCTCAGCGAAACTTGTGATACAAATTATGTTAAACGAGTATGGAAATTTGAATATAGAATTTCGTTCACGTAATAAAAATTTGAAATGTAAAATAATTTATATAAAAAAACATGCGGGTTATCAGAAATATAACGACATGTCTCCATTTATTTCAGTATTAAATTGCCAATGGCTCCCGCAATATTATAACTTAATGGCCAATTAAAAATAATATTTGTTATCATTAAATAAATTACATATTATTTATAATCGCCTGCCTCGACTGCCTCGTTGGTAAAGTGGATGCACGCGTGACTGCGGATCGAGAATTGTGGGTTCAAATCCCGGGTCCGGTACTACGATATTTATTTACTTAGATTTTCTAGCAGTATCTAAGAGTCTAGATGTGTATCCAGTGTATGGTAATATATCATTTAATAATTAGATTTAAGTGTATTTTAGAAATAACCTTAAGACGAATGTCCAAGGAATATTATTACAAGTAATACATATGTATGTATATTAAAGTAGGTAATGTATTCTAAAAGCTGGTCATCTTTTAAAGGCAACAGATTTATATCTATCTACTTAGAAAAGTACAAATACTTATGGTTTAAAAAAATTGGAGAGATATTAAAAACAAATACATTTTCTTGCCATAGATTAATTAGATGAGAAAACTAATTCAATTCAAGTAGAGAAATAAAATAATAACTGACGTACCTGTTGGTCCGATTGTAAAACTACCTATGAAATCGGAGGTGGTAGGTTAGATTTTCACTAGCGAAAATATTAGGTGTCGAACTATACGATTCTAAATCAGCTTTGTGACTGCTGTCTCTGTCTAGTCTGTGAACAGATGGCTTTGTGTATTGTCCCATAACATTTATATTCACATATATTTTTCATCCCACGTATATTTGCATGGAAATCACCGATACCGTTCTGTTATCAGATGACATGACTTATGCAAGCTGTTCGGCTATCCGTTCCGCAGGTTTAGTTATCTCAGATCGAGCACTGTATCTCACTGGCTCACTACTCTTACTATATATATGGCTGGCTATATATACATACTGGCTATATATACTTCCACGATAGCGTCATACATTCACTTATTTATATCTATACAACAGTAATTATTACTGTTTATTAATGTTCATTATTATCTTTTATTGTAGACATTTTATTTAAATATTCATTTCATAATTAAAAACACGCTCTGTGTGAAACGAACCGCAAACGTCATCTTGACTTTGACATACGTCATGTTACTTTAACACTAGTATCATTTGTGGCTACTTTTGTTACGTTCGAACACAGCGTAACGCTCAAGATTTTTAATCGTAGTAGCTTATACTTTTTCTAAGCCAATAATTCCCGGCACCGAAGCGTAATGAATAAGTTCCAATTCAGGAGCGGGATTCGTATCTCACTACATTTGATGTGCACTACACAGCGGGGGTGAGGGGGCGAGTTGGCGTAACGTCAGAGATTTATGATCTCATAACGCGCCGTTCCTCGCCAACCAAACGTTCAGACTTATTGATTTCATTTCGGCATACATTTTTAAATAGCGATATACGTAATGCTTCCTGCGCACTCGTGCAGCGCAATCAAATTTTGTGTGTTAAAGAAAAAGGTCATCCACACCTGTAATTTATGTTAAGAGTTAGTATTAAACAGAGAATTTAAATGAGATGATGATCTTGCTTAAGGACGAGTCAGATGTCTTCAAACGATCGCGTGTATAAAAGGGTCGTGAATTTAGTAGAAGCATGTCTGGTTTATAAAGCTAGAGTTACTTGATACTTGTTGCTCTCTACCTACATCGTAAGGGGACCTGGACTGATGGTATATTAATAAATTAAATATGTTTTTAAGTTTCAGCCATATACCCACAGCATTCGTTACATGCTGTAATGTAATTTACATTCTGTACCTATAGTCCTGCATATAACTAAAGTTGATATAAATGTATTCCGCCCGCACAGGTGACAATGACTCGGAAACGTTTTGTACCGACGCGTCCTGCGTCTATCGCGAGTAACTAAAAAGGTGTCGTTAGTAATGGTTTTTGAAACATCATAAAGATGTCAAGCGAGCTGTTACCTGATTGTGGGTATCAGCGCAGTAATAGAGAACGTACAGTCGTGTGTACCGTGTGCCTCTACATTTCAAAACATTACAACGAATAACATTTGTGTTAAAAACGTGAATCTGTTCTAATAATATCATAAAACTAAATGTGATAATATCTTTGAAACAAGTCGAAGTTGATATATTTTTATGTCCAATATTTTTCATTTAAATAATTTTAGGTGTCTTCTTTCTATTCCAGAATGTTCGGAGATATGTGTTACTCGTATAATCATATTGATATTAAATTATTGTTAATAAACATTTTTACCATTGCTACGTCTTAATAAAGATGGATATTTTTAGTTTACTCAATTGTTTTACGTAATAAATCATTAGTTATTTTAAACCTATAAAAAGTAAAACGTCGAAATATATTTAAGCGTAGCGTAGGGTCTTTAAAATTAATTTTATCAATATACATTTAATTAGGTTTAAAAAATATCGCATTAATTGTTATAAAAGTATTAAATAATTGCGTCTAACAATAGAGCTGGATATGATATAAAAAAATTCAACTTTAACAATATTGTCGTGTTGACAAAACAAGGTGGAGTATCCTATTTCAGTGTTACTTTTGTTTTTCTACTGACCCTCCTTTCTTTTAATCACTTCATAAGTCACCAGTCGGACATTGTTGCTCTTTATCTCGTAATTTTTGATGGCCAACGGTCACTTAACACTTCCAATTGTTACTGATAGCTTATTTATTTTAATGGCACCCTAAAGAGCATTCCACTAATCAGTTCGAGTGCAATGTCCAATGAATACAAAATGATATAAAGTAATTGATATTGAAGAACAAATAATGTTTTAGTCGTATCGATTACCAATTATTAATGACGGTTATTATTTATCGTTTGATATGTAACTTTCAGGCTCATGGTATTACAATGTTTGGTTTAATAAATCCTGATCGATGCCATAAAACATACACAAGGGATGTAGATATCTGATATTTTCGTTTTTTGCTTCCATCATATACAAAAACATACTTGATTTCAACGTTTTATTCAGTTGAACAACTCTTCGCTACTAAACGTTTTTAACGAGCCAAATATAAAATTTCTCTAATTATCATACCAAATTACTATTGCTCATTTAACGCAAATGATAAAAGGCATTGATTTGATATAAAAACAAAACAATCAAACGCTAAAACAAGAAGTTTTGTATTCAATTCTACTTCTGACAATTGTGATGGGATATTCTTCCATTCATCAGAGAATTCGGATAGGTAATAACAGCACTTTCATCCATAAATTTGCCATAGTACAAATTGTAACATAACAGAATATCGATCAGGCTTAAGGTACTTTGCACACAGTCCACGCCATTAGTCTTCGAGAGCGCTACATACCCTGGAAATCAACTGTGTAAGGTCGAAGGATTGCAAGACCAACAAAACGTTATGCAATTTATAAACCTTACAAGCGATTTTCTAACATTTGCTCCATATGTAAACTTCGTCATAAACTTATGGGAAGATGGATAGTGCGTTCGTGTCTTTATTGGGTCCCCCCAGTAATATTTATGCTTGAATTACCACTGCCATCGGTAGGCGGAAATTTTAATTTATGCGCTTGAGATTGTTTGTTTTTATGAGATCACTTACTTTTTGTATTTACTACGAAAAAACATGATTTCATTCGATCGCGGAAGTCGACAATCGTTCTCGATAACAATATTTAATTGATTGACTATTACCAAATGAATAAACTAAATATATTTCTATATACCTATATGAAGTTAGGAAGGGTGAGGGTTAAGGCCACAGTCGGCCAGGCTGGCCTAGTGCGGGCCAGTAGTTTCACCAGCCAGTGTCTATACACTGGCTGGTAGTCTATACTACCCTATGATGTTTTCTTACACCGTTATTGCGAGTGAACCTCAATAACAAACTCCACATAAGACACAGATTGAGAAGCTAAAATCTAAATATAGCACTAAGTTTGTCATTACTGAGTAAATTTTTTCTATAATTCTTATAAGAGCACTGTTGCGTTCTAGTGAGTCAGACGGATAATTTATTTGTATTCTCCAAATGTAAAACTCATTTACTTTACATAGTAATTCTGGCACATTTACAATGTTCTTCCAACTATGAACGATCTCTCGTGTTAATAAAGAAACGTAACATCACGCCTGTTATCCCTGAACAGGTAGGCAGAGGACTCACTACACTCTCGTGTTTCACCAGTTACGTTAACGTCCCACTATGAAATAAGTGGTGAGTCTAGTGCCATGCATCGGGCACATATCCAGACTACGAGGCACTATTAGAAATTATAAATTAGAAAAATTCTATAGTGCCCGAGCCGGGAATTGAACACAGGACTTCTTGATCGGCAATCCTCTCGCAACAAACACGACTAACGAGGCAGTCTCTCTCAGGCATCTCTCGTATTAATAATAATTAAATGTCAACTTGAAATGTTATGTTTAAAGTCCAGTAAAAATTTAATCTCTATCTATAATTTATTTTATTTGCCACATAATATTAATATACGCATGTTTTGTTGAACGTTTAAATAGCATTAATATTAAAAGATATCTTGTTATCAATATTTGTACAAGAGTCTATTATAAATTGATATTTCTTTAACGATATTCAAATGTTATAATGTACGCGATATAAGTCATAGCATTATTTATATCCCATTCTAAATACTCTATTTCAAAATGCCTTATGATGTGTGCTTAATAAAAATTATTATGCCTTTGTTAATAAGTATATTTCTCGTATACTACCTATATTTAAAGGTTCGCAAGTCTTTAAAAAAAACTTAATTCGATGTACAGACCTATAATGAATATAAAAAAAATCCTACAAAATGAAGAAATATTTCGTATCACTATTTCTACCGTAACCATTTTCCTTAATTATATTATTTCGGAATCATTTTACTGCCGTAACACATAAATAAATTTGTGTTATTAGCTGTCATCCGCTTACCTTTAAGTTGATTGATAGTATTTAGTAAACTTTCGTTAATTGATACAATGTCTGGAAATGATATCATTATGCCTATAGCAATCGGATCCGCTTGAAAAATTCTAATTTGGAAACAGTGACGCGGCAAAAACCTGCGGCCATCTTGTTACGGATTTCGAGCAATTAACCAAAAGCCATTTATCTCCTGCATGATTTTGGATATTTTGTTCATTTGTTACAACGGCAAAGTGTATAATTTTAGCATCCTGTGCTCCTTTATGAATTGAAATTAGATAGAGTCGACACTAATTTTATGAGCCCTCTGTGAACTTGTTTCTATGTTTCTTAATTTATTCTTGTTTGGTTTATAATGAAGCCTCAGCGATAACAATATCGATTGTTCGTGAATGAAACGGAAGTGGAAATTTGAACCCTGACATGGCGATGTGCCGACCGTGACTGAACCCACAAATGGCTTATAGTCAACGACTTATATTTCTTCTTTTTTTCATGTTGTCATTGTATATTTATATTGTTTCCACAATTTCTCCTTACTTGTGGCTACCGCTGGAATCCATTGAAAAGATTTTTTTCTAGTTAACGATAATGGGATTAGATTTTTTTAAAGTCTCATTGTTAATGTTTGTACTAGCTGAGGCTGGTTTATGTTTAGTGGATTCAGTATACTACAAAATACTCTGTCAGTGACTATTAGGTTGTTTTGCTAGCTCTACTGTCTTTAATACATCTCGATGCACAGAAAAATAAAAAACGAGGACGGGCGTGTCGTACAACAGTTATCTAGATCTGAGTGTTCCGAGAAGAGGGGACTCTGCTACCAAATATCATGACTACCGTCTTACAAATGAGAAAATTTCGCTCTAATTATTTATGAATGTGTTATCGTCATATCTCGGGAGCTCACGACCTGGCGTCTGTGCGCACGACACGAGCAAAACCGTTGGTAATTAGCAAATGTGCCTTTCTTTGTTCTCTTAGCACGCTTTGCATTGGTTTCCAATCTATCGGCGCATATACCGAGATAGGTAGGAGCGCGACAGGGGCGATGGATCGTTAATAAACCTCCATTACTTTCATTAAGGCTATCTGCGGACAGTGGTCGTATCGCGACGTTGGCCGTCATGCCATCGACACATAACAAAATTAAACGTGATGACGCTATCGAAGACCGCGCATCGCGCGCTTGCCGCTATCCGCGGGCTCACTTAATTGCGAAATACGTATAAACGTTGATAATACGTTTCAATCGTCGCGCCGAGCACCGAGCGCGGTCGTCGAGCGTCGAGCGCCAACATCGTTCGCCGTAATCCTAAATCTTGTTATGGAAATGACTGGAATACCTAAGCATCTATAATAAATTACGTTTCAGATTATCGTATGATCCAATCGTAAATTAAGACAAGATACATAATTAAGGCGAATAAATAAAATGGTTGGCATTTCGACGGGAGCACGTTCGATTCTGCCCGACGATTTACACATTATCCATTTTGAGCTATCAGTCCCCTTTAATAAAGTGTAGTTTGATTCGTTACATTTAATTGCGATTCAATCGCCAACAATATTGAAGGAGGCTGAAGAGTGCGGAGGCGGGACGGGGCTCTGAATGTCACGACAAGATTTTTAATTACGGCGACGATATCATCTAAGAACTGCACTCTCTGCTATAAGTTCGCGACACGTCGTGAAATTACATTTCAATAATTATTTGTGGAGAGTATTATAAAAGCTATGGAGAGCGCTTTAAATACGTCACAGTTTTGTACTGTGAATACGAAAGTTTAGATGTTTGAACGTTGTAAAGTACAGAGTTATTAGGGCAATGCGCGGCGGTGGTTGCGCCGGGACTCTGGTGGAGCGGCGTGTGTCGGTGTCGAATATGATCCGAGGTTTATTTTCGTTCTTCTAATGCGTGTTCGGTGTCGTCCGGAGGACAATTAAAAATACAAAAAGTGTAACGTTTGTTTCAGACGTTCATTGTCTCCGTTATTAATAAATTCATTTTACAGAGTTGAAGTGGACGTGTATTTTATTCGCTTTAAGTGGTTTCACATTGTTTTATATTTATGTGCGGTTATTTCCGGCGAAGACATTATAATGCAGTTTGTGGGGGAAGATGTGAAACGGCTCACTGTTACTCCATTAAAGATATTTGAAACTTTGTGAGTGCAGTCATAAATTGACTTTTGTAGTAATAACGGGTGTTCTAAGAATATCTATTGTACTTCGCGCATGCTCCTTACGGGACGCAGGAATATTAGAATTTTAAAATGTTATAATGTGCCCCCGCAGTCATTCCAAATGGCATTGTTTCCGAAGGCATTAGTAGACCCGTTTATATGCAGTAGCTGTCCCGCATTTTAGTTAAAATTATTATTATCACGGTCGGGTACATTTTACTTTCCTTAATGTCGTAGAGTCGTGGGCACGTCCCCGCGCCACACTACCAGTGCATTTACTTTACTGCTCTGATATTTTACAGGTTGCGCTCTTAACTTCCATATGACTTCTTTTATAGTATTCTCTACGCGTTATAGCCGTATGTCACGTGACGCTCTGACTACTGCTTATTTCACGATAGGCGCGTTTAGTAAACAGCTAAGTAAACCGTCCCTGTTTATATATAAAAAGCTTAGCAATTTATCAATGGAAAGGTTTGCGAATATTCATTTGAAAAATTATACGATCGCTTGCAACGCATACACCTCGTGAATTTCTGGTTTACAAAAAGATAGAAGAGGCTCCGCAACAAAGTGAAACAAGATCCACTCTACTAATCCGACAAAAGCGAGCCTTGTTACCCTTCAAATTTATTTATAAGAAAACTCTCGGACAAGTCGTTAATACCTATAAAGTAGGGGCGAGCGAGGCGCGAGCGAGTTTATAACTCACGTACCGAACTTTACTCGCCGACACATAAAATAATAGGTGTAAAAACTTACACGGGAATGTACTCAGTGAGCGGGCGAGTCAAGATGGACGGCGGCTCGGAGGCTCCAGAGGGCACCGCGGCGCATCCTCGCGCGCGCTCGGCCGCGCTCCGACGATCGCCTTACCAACAATACGCCTAGCCGAGGAATTACTATTTTGTTCGCGTAATTAATGGTTCACAAAACGCCTATGAATATCCTATAGCCTATATCCTATAGCCTTTAGCAGCCATTCTTGGGTTATAAGAAGATTTATGCAACATTATACACTTTGTATACCAGTATTTACTTTGTCAGAAATTTGTTGCTTAGCTAAGTAATTTTAGATTCAGCTACGTAACGAATTGAATTTCTAGACCTATTTCGCGCCGTAGTTTTGATTACAATATCACCAAATGTAATAACCTGCAGCACTAAACTTAAGTGAAATCAGAATATAAGATGTTATTGTTACACTGACCATGTACATACTAATCGGTGTCGTATCTCGTTTTAGTTTAGTTCCGAATGCTTATCGAAAACAACAATAGAGGCGAAGCGATGAATATATTTTGAATTAATCATGGTAATGAACACCTTTCGTATGTTTTGTATCGGTTTTAATTCAGATATCACTGCGGAAACAAACGTCCGTTTATCCAGCCATCTGTGGTGCAAGCTCGCACCGGTAATCGTTAACCCCGAGGTGATATTATTTTGAATATCCAATTCCTTGAACGTTATTATTCAAATAATTCTTTAGTGGTCGCGCGAAGGTCCACTTTGCATCGGCGTGTTGCTTAGGAGTAAGGATGTATGACACAAAATCGAATCGGGAACAGACGTAGAGCTGGAGGCCGCGGGCAGCGGGCACGTGCGTATCCGCACCTTGCGCCGTTCTGTTGTTGGACACAAAATAAATGAGCATCGCATTGAATATAGGACGGCATTTTTTTCTCCATAATAGTAACGCTTTATTTTTCATATATTATTAATTGTGCTTGAAAACACAAAGCAAGCGTAAATATCGGGTAATCTAATTTTATAGGCAGCATTAACCTGGTGCTATTTTAATGTATGTATGTCAATGAATATTATGTAGTTATTACAGAAATATCGCTAGTCAAATGAAGCCACTGAAAGTTTGTAAGTTTGTAAAGTGATATATGTATTACCAGACATGTGTTTTACGGAAATGTTAACATGTGATTTAAAATTAACGCACCTCCTACTTTATGGTTTTGTTTTTAAAATTTTTGTATCTCTGTATATATGTAACCTTTTTAGTAACATTTATTTATTAATTTAATAGAACCAACGACTGAATTAATTAATTTATCGCCGGCTATTATCCTCGAAGAGGGAGACAGAGCAGTATGTGTCCCACTATGGTATAAAAGGAGAGCTTATTATTGTTTTATTAGTAGTACTAATGCATGCATATTTCGAATAACTGCTAAGATTTTCAAGAAAAAAAACCTAACCCGGTGATCGAACCTAGGACATATCGCTGAGCAATTGCGCTAGCAACCACTTAATCAACTGAGGCATATAAATATCTTTTTATATAAATATTGTTAAAAAGCAAACAGCAAGTGCTTAAACTAAGTACGAATTGAACTCATAACTCTCTCGGTCGACGGTCAGGTTAATTAACCACTGAACTAGAGACTAGCATAAACACTAAACTATATTTGCAGATGACGAAAATGAAATAACGTGACGAATGAAATAACGTGATGACGAAAATGAAATAAAGAACTAACTTATCGGACTGAACTAGAAACAAAACAAAAAAAAACTGTACAAATATCTTCACTTATATAAGTATATGTTGAATTTTACCTGATTCAACTGCATAAATGCTACAAAATGGCCAAGATATTAACGTTTCACCCGATTAAGACATCACATTGTAAGCACATACACACAATACCTAATTACGAAGTTCGAATGCGAATATCAAATCGGACACGGCGGGACTCATATTAAAATGTGTTCCTTGCAAGCTGTTATCCTTCCAGTGACCGAGGTGAGGTCAATCAGCAATAGTTGCTGCATCTATAAATTTCTTTTAATAAGACACAAATGCAACTTTCCGTTCGTTTTGCCAGCCGCCAGCCGAAGAAATTTAAATAAAACACTACAATCAGATTCGACAGGTGAACCCACCCGCCTTGTTGGTTTGTTTTCATACGTTTTGGCCTCGCTGTAGGTTACAGTTTAGCGGAGACTAATCGATTTTCGTTACGGAAACGGAAGTGCTTCATTTGTTTCATACTTGAAGACTACTCTTTGTGTATGTTTTTTGTTGATTTGATGGTGGAGTATTTGCGAGAAGGATGTCTTCGGAACTGGCACACTGGTGTATTGAGTGATGAACAAAGAAGGCCGACGCACGGTAAGTTTATCAGGATAGAGATATATGGCCGTCGGTGTTCTCTGCGTATAGGTGCGTAAGGGACGTATCGTGAGTATGTAGTAACGGTAATTAATTATTATAAAGTTTTATAGAAAAATTCAAACTTCCAAGGTCATCCAAACTCGTGTAACGTTAAAAACGTAACATCACGCCTGCAATCCCCGAGGTAGACACAGGAGTGTAGTGAGACTACAGTTCTTTTGACTCAGACTTTGACTTTGACTTTTGACAGAACTTTCGTAACGATGGGAGGCCTCGTTCACATTTCACTATGATGCCCCAGTATGAAATAAGATGTCAAAGTAAAAGTCAAAATCATTTATTTATATAGGATTTGCAATCACATATAAACGTCATTATAGATAAGTTTACGTTAG
>DWEJ01002910.1:0-10945 GCA_018245835.1 Mysoria sejanus stolli | reverse complement strand
AGTCCTCGACGCCCGTATTCCCCTTTCCCCATGCGGCGTAGTTCGCCGCGGCGAAAGAGATGACTCAAGTAGTAGTAGTTACTAGTATTTGCTAGGTTATTGCAATTAGTAAATTTAGTTCTTGACCACGTTTGATCACAGACGGAGTGATCCTCTAGTGTACCATATAATTATAAACAAAATAATAGGCCCCTAATTAATAGTAACAGTTATGATACCTAAATAAAAGTATAACTAATTGAAAGCAAAGTTTCACAACATATAAATTAATTTTATCGGTAAGATATTACTGTTGTTATATATTAGCCGCTCGCTACTAAAAAACATCTTCCCTTGATACTACTTGATATGCTGTCCTCTTAAAAATACAAAAAAGGTTCAACCCAGCATCCGCCGCCGTTTAAGGGTTAATAACGTTAACCGCAACCCTACCACGTGCTAGAGGAGCGGGGTTAGACTATTAAAGGTGACGAAATTACGACCGTTTTGGTGTGGTGACAGTTTTTTAAAATATTTTCTTCTTGATTTTGTAAGGTTTAATTATGTATGGTATATTTATATATGAAGAAATAATTATGTATATAATTATATATGTATTTCTGTATATGTATGTATTTATAAATTTGTGAGTATATCATGTGAATATTGACCTGAATCTAGTAGGTTTTGGGGTTTATATGACGTTTTGCTAAAATTGAGTATAAATTACAGGGAAACAGTGCCCGGTGTATGGCAATGAGCTTACCCCTTATTCCATTGTGCGACATGAGCCTACCACTTTAACGATTACTGGCGTGATGTTAATCCGCTGCTTGAATTAGCTCAAAATGTATCATCGGTTCGCCACCCATGTACCGATTTCTGTACTTTATACGTATGCATATTGCCAAAATTATTACTAAATTATAAGCTTTATGTACCTACATATATTGACATTTGAGTCCTAACTTGAGGCGGAGTGCCTTCCTAATATGCCTTCATAGTAATGAGCTACTACCTCAAATTTCCATTGGAAAATCGCAGTTAGCATACAAATAGTAGGTACCCGACCCGGGATCGAACCCAGATCTCGATCAATAATCACACTTGTAACTTCTCGACCAACAAGACAGTTAAGGCTTTCTGATTGACTTGAATCATATAAGTCATAAATAAGTCTTTGACATAATCAGTAGGTGCCTAGATACTGTTATCAAAATGAAATTCTATTTTTTTTATACTTAGGTATATAGGTACATAGACTTAAAGAAAGCTTTGTATTTTTATTGTTATCATTTGTTTATTCGTTGGCTCGTTCATTCTTACGCGAACGTGTTCGTTCATTCGTTCACAGTTCAAATACTTACATTAACACCAAAGAAGTTAAAACTTCATATCCACAGTAAAAATGCGACATCAGTTGTAGGTATTATTAAACGAACTGATAATTTTATCTGTTAATTATCACCGCAATAAAAAAAAAGAACCTTGATCTCGTTTAATCTCACCTCTGATCCAATCCGCGCCGGTGATCACAACGATCGCAGTTGAGCGCGCCGAGTGGCATAAAACGCCACTCGCGGTAAATCCGATTCTACGTGCACTTTAATCCGATATCGGGAGCCTCCCCCATATCGGGGATCCCCGAGAACGATCGCTGAGCGACGTACATTACCATTTTAGTTCAACGTTTAAGGGTTGAAGATTTTTTTGGTCTGTTACAAGGTTTTTTTGTGGATATTAGCAATGCTTTGATATGGTACAAAGGATATATGTAATAAGCAGATTTGAAGATTTCACTGATACAGACACTCATTGGACGGATGCACGCCTGATCTGACTGCACGACCTTTACGATGTTAAATTTGCGTCAAAAGAAATTTCTCGAAAATCTTTGTTGTGAACGCACAGAGCTGTACTTTTAGTGGTTAATTCCGAATAAAATCTAGAAATAGACACACACAAAATATATACATTGATAATATATCCATTAATATAGATAATAATATATTTAACAAATTTATCAATTGTTATTATGAAATATATCTTTTTAACGAGTAACACCACCATTTTGATTTGCGATAATATCGCTACAAATGACAAAGCAATCGAATATTTTAATTAAAAAGTGCTCAATGGACGTGGGGCATGATAAAATCTATGATCGGTTGTACAGTAGTCCCGAAAGCTCTCGCTCGCTAGTCAATTAAGTGATCAGCCAGGGGTTCTGCACAATTGGTCGCCTCCGCACAAAGCGCCGGTGGCGCCGCGGCGCGCCCGCATTGAGAACCACTGAGCGCGCGGTTTTATTAGACTGATCGCTGATTAGGGTGACGTTTTGTAAGCATCCGCCAGATTAAGGACTTTGTTGGCGAGCGTTCGAGTGGATGTGATGCTGGAGGTTGGTATCATAATTAAAAAATGTTATATTTTGATTACATAGCCGTGTTCGATATAGATATTACATAGGCGTGTATTTCATGAACACTTTTTGATTAGTAATAAAATAACTAATTTCGAACGTAATAACACTTTTAATGCCTTAAGGTAGGCAGAGGAGTGTATACACTCTTACGTTTTACCAGTTTTCCTTAGTTAAATGTAGATTAGATAATTAGATGGAAATATTACCTATTTCCAAATATATGTATAAATTTTAATTTGATGATTTAAAACATATGTAAAGCCAGAAAATATGTAATCACTATTTAATGTTTGAATCGTGTATACTTATTTATGGTTTGAATATAGCGTATTTGTATCTCATATGTTCATGGGTGGGTCGTTCGTAGAACTGTTGCACAGAAGCAATGTTTACGGAGTCACTAAGTTCCTTCAGCCTTCACTTTGATACGATATAACACTGTCTATTTATATTTACTAATATTGTTATTGACAGATCCTGTTATGTCATAGTCTACCTAGGCACGACTAAACGCTCCGACCGTCGATGGGCCGCAGCGCAGGCGGTGCGACGGATGGTAAACTGCGATCCCCAACCCCCATGTCCATCGTGAGCCTATGGTCATTAGTGGAGTTAAACAGGCTGATAATTATGACGTTTCTCCGCTGATGCTTTTATTGATACCATCAGCACATATTATCGGTATTATAACAGTCGTTTCAATACACAAAAATCCCATTTTCATATTTGTCCGTCCATCTCGTGATGACTCGCCGAGTCGCGCCGCGCGCGTCCGTCCGTGTAATCGCTCCGCACCAACGGTTGCGCGGCTCTGACCGGCAACGGATTATCGGGCGCCATTTTGTTTTTACATTTTTTGGCGGTAGATTTTCGGAAGTAATCCTATTGTTAGTCCTTTGAGAAAAAAGTCTGACAAACGATGTTGGTACAGAGGTATTCGTGTGTTATGTTCAGTGCCAGATATAAGAGGATAAATAAGTTCAAAAGCGTTGAATATAAAATTCGTGTTTTAATATTTAAAAAAAGTGACATCACGCCTGTAATGCCCAAAGAGGTACGTAGAGGAGAGAGGTACACTCCCATGAATCATTAATTACGTTAACATCCCACCATGGATAAGTCTATTACCGACTCCGAGCTACTATTAGAAAATGTCTACTAGAAAATCTTAGTCAGAAATATCCAATAATCCACACTAATAATTAAACACCTAATTACCCATAGATCCATACTTTATACTGAGTTCATCATTATCATTCATTACACCTGACGTTGATAACTTGATACCATAGCAACATTCAACACAAGTTCCATAGACCAAGAAGAAACTAATTCGTCTTCTATATCTGAAAGTACTGGAAACCACACCCGGAGTCATGGCGAGATAAACACGCCAATCAGTTATAAGTAACTAATGATACATTAGATTTCTTGCATTCCAAATTTAATGTATTTGGAGTTATTTACGTAGGAGTTAGACGTTGGTCACTTGGGTTTTTTTACATCCAATATTACATACAGCAGAATGTGTAAATTACTGACTCACCCGATAATGGTACACATCGCTAGTTTTCAAATACATGTTAAAGCTCAACTTAAAACTTTGAATAACTTTGACTGTCTCGTTGCTCGAGTCATTGCCTGTTGCATTTTTAGATTGTCTAGACGAAATTCTGAAATTGGACTTGTCCGAAAGCCAAAAAGCCCATTTGTCTAAACTTTTTAATTCCAATTCCTAACAGTTCTCATCCTAGCCACAAAAATCAATGAATACAACGCAATGCGTAGTAAGTCTTAGTAGTCAACACATACGACACGGCTCCTTTGGAATGTCATCGGGAAGCTCTGAAGATAAGAGCATCATGTACCCAACATTCTTATTCATAATTTCTCAAGAAACGGTATAGCTGATATTCTGTCTCTTTCCCTCCTAGCACATTTCAAATATGATAGACAGGGACGAATGTATTGGTCTTTAACTGAGTGTATGTGATGAGATAAACTTTGACATTTGGATATCAGCGTAAAATGGGTTAGATGTAAGACTCTAAATTATTGAGAAGTCGCCAGATGTCTTTAGGTTACCCATATACAGTTTAATTATCGGAATAGGGGCCAAGATACGATTAGGTGCCAGGTGAAATATGATTGCACTTATCATTCAATTTCCTGAAATTTGGCTGAATATTTGATGCCGATTACTATAACCGAAGCAGGAGTTGCGACAGAGGTTGTATAACCTATTTAATTTTTCATTTACCAAAATGATTCATGACTATTTTTATAAACGTAACTCCACGCCTGTAATCCCCGAAGAGGTAGGCAGAGGAATGCAGAACTCTCCCATGTTTCACCGGTTACGTTTAGGTCCCACTATGGAATAGGTGGTGAGCCTATTGCCATGCATCGCGCACATATCCAGACTCCGAACCACTACTGGAAAATCTAAATTAGAAAATTTTGTAGTGGTCGACCTGGGAATCGAACCCGGGGCCTCCCGCGCTTGCAACCAACACGACCAATGAGGCAGTCACCATTTTTATACATCAAATTTTTTCCTCATTTGTACACAGTTATTTATCGTTTTCTGGGAAAAACCAATAACCCCAAACGCTTCAGGAAAATATGTGTTTATAACCTTTTCTTTGACTTCAGACTATCACTGACTTCCTCAGTTGGTCCAGTGACAGTTAAAGCACCAAGCAAGAAATATTTATATGATGAGCATAACAATTTGTTCCTTGTACGTAACTCCTGGTACATTTGACAGTATGTAATTATAATGTATGAATACATGTACATCAACTGTTTGATCGCCATGACACAGGCTTAACACAGTTTAGGGTTAAATTTGTGAGCTGTACCAAGACAATTATTGTTAACATCCTACGATGTAATGCAGAGCTCAACTTGATGTTACTAACCTGTTCCGTGACCAGTATACCTACCATGTAGAAAACGTTACAGTCTTCAAAGCTTGAATAAAGCATGCTCGCATTGTAACAAGTGATAACAACTTCTTAATAGGATCTATAGTTTTTCTACTATTTGTCATTGTTTGTTTCAACATATGCTTAATCATCATGTTTGATACGTCCTCATAGTTTCTTTTGACGTAATAGTTCTCTTAATTTTACCATTTCCCCAAATTACGATTACTAAATCATCTGCTGTCACAAAAATCAGCTTAATGAGTTGACGTTAGAATTACTCGTAATAGGCATCCCCCAAGGCTCGCCTCTCGCCCTGTCTTTGATTATCTTTATACATTTTCTCTCAGATCTCATTTCAGATCGAAACTAATGAAATTCAACAAAATATAGACTAACTTAATCCAAACAGTACTAAATTACTTTATACTTCCAGTTTTTTTTTTAAATTCTGTGTGCCCGGATAACATAACATTTCAAACGAGTCATATTCTCATAAATCATTCGCGAAACATTTTCGTATATCGGGCGAGTAGGTACCAATACAGTAATACTTTATTTTTATGAGCGTTCCTTGAAACATTCGCTTCTGTTTCGGCTCGTAAGTACATCAATATTCACCAAAGGCATTCTTGTATGATCCACTTGAATCAGTATTATTACACTGGGCATATATTGAAATTATGTTGAACTTTAAATCTTTTGTATATGTATCTTTTGTATTTGTCTCATTAGGATGACACATTCAGTTAATTATTTATTTAATAAAAAAATATTGTTATTTAAAAAAATTTTATTATAAAATGTTATGTTATTATATAAAAATATTGTCAATTTAATTTATTATAAAGTAGCTTTTTAAAATAAGAATTACAGGTTCCAACATGTCAATAAACAAACATTTATTATTCGAATAAATGAGCGTGTTATTCCGACACTGGCATTCATTATTCTATTAATCGTTAATTATATTATGTACAAAAGACAATAATGTTATTCTCTGAATGACATCTCAACTCAATACGAGCCGATCAATATAGATGTACCTACACAATAAGAACAAATTAAAAACGCTCCCAAATTATCCGCGCACGAAACAAAACGAACGAGCACACAAACAGTCAAACAAGAAAGCGGGCCGAGTGATTTAGGGTTGACACCTCGGCGATGTCGTTTTGTGGTCTTCCCGCTAAATCGATCTTGTTTAAATTGTGATCGGAATTGACTGATTTAGTGTCGCGATGCGGTGCCTATCGATGCTAAATACGTTCTAAAGGAGTTACTTTGCCTTTGTTACCGCGTGTGTTAATAGGGTTGCCGGTTTTTGCAAGTTTATTTAATGCAAAAAGTTTATTAAAGAATATACTTGTCTGTTTACATTTAATATTTCCAAACGTGTCTATAACAACTATAGCGATAAATTAATACCACACTAATGAACCAAATCAACTCTAACTAAAGTAAATCCTTGAAGAAAATCAAACGTAAGCCGGTACATAATTTAATTACGTAATTTACATTCGCAATTTTATGTTGAAGAAACGTGTGGTCTACAATGACACAGCTGGCAGACACTGCTTCTAACCACTCTGTTACGGAGCTGGCGTAATGTTATAATAATTATGTATATAGATAAACTAACATCACGCATGTAATCCGCAAAGAGGGTAGGCAGACGAGTATAGCACACTCCCATGTTTCACCAGTTACGTTTACGTCCCACTATGGAATAAATGGTGAATGTGTTGCTACACCCCGGGCACACGTTCAGACTCCAAGCCATTACTAAATAATCTAGATAAAAAAAATCAATGGTACCCGACCTGCGATTCGAACCCAGGACCTCTCGATCGGTAGTTGGGCTTGCAACCAACACGACAAACGAGGCAATCATGACAGTTTATAGAGGCTTACCAAAATTTTCCATCCATCCATCCAAATACATTTTAAATATAAATAAAATTACATATTTAATTAATCACCATTACCTAATTGTTAAAATGCGTATCTACTAATTATAAGCAAATAACGATTTATTAACGGAATTTCAATGTGTGTTATTGGATGGAGAGCTGAAGATCGGGCTCAGTGTCGTGCTATTGGAGAGGACTATGTCCAGCAGTGGACAGGAACACGGTGATTATGATGATGATGATCAAACTATTAAACATTAATGCAATTTCATGGTAAAAAGCACGGGTAGGTACCTACTAATATTTCTGGCCACACCAAAAACCTTAAATCTGATGCTTGTCTTCGGGAGGAAGTTAGGATAAAAAGCGACATGAGTACCTGCACCCAATTACTCAGCGAGCGCGGGCGCGGGGGTGCGGGCGGTGGGGCGGCACACAGACACCGTGGTCCGATCGATGGTGAGTCCCAAGATTAAGTGCGTCCCGGACTTTATATTATGTATGCTGACTCTCACGATCAGTAGCGTTTTGAATATCAAAAAAATTTCAACTCGACTATTGTTACTTAAAGACCGCATGTTATGTTATATATCTAATATAATTGTAACAATTTTTACGTAAACAAATTTTAAATGTAGGTAAAATTATAATTATAATTAGGTATAGGTACACCTTTACTTTTTTAAATGCGTAATAATAAATAAATAATGATTTATTTATAGAATTGCAATGTGTGCTATTTGTATAGGTACCTACATTATTGTGATTTTCAGTTAACGAGACCTCGAACTGTCCGTTATGTTTATATTATTGAAATTTCAATTCAAAATGTGTATTCAACTTGTTTTTTTTTTCAAAGTTACGTATCGGAAACTCCTTATGGTTTAAAATACAACACAACAAGTTTAAAATTAATCCATGGTTAGTACCTAGGTACTGAATATATCTGAAACTATATCCTCAATAGAGGAATTTTGCATAGAAAAAAATACTAATCCATACAAATAATTAAAACAGAACTATTATAAAATCTCTATATGGTAGATATATATTTTGAAAACAGTGAATGCTGACTGTTACATACGCACATACATAATAGGTACCCACATATGTAAACTAAATACTTAGTTCTAGATATTTTTGTTCATCACATGAAGTCCAAGTGATCATCATCACCAGTGTGCAAAACAAGCGGCAATAGATCGATTGGAACTAAATTTAGTGTTCATAAATCATCGCAAAGATTAATATTTGGAACACTTGATGGTGACAGTATCTCAAACTTGGCTGGCTAGAAATGAACCGTTGTTAGTTTCTAACACCAGTAAACACTATTACCTAAAGATATATTCGGAAACGTCATACCATTTTTGGAATGTCGTCTGTCTGGAATTTCTTCTTATAATTTTTAATAATGACTCGGAGTCTAGATATGTATCCGGTGTATGTCAATAGGGTTAATCCCATTACATAGTGGGATTTCGATCATGCAATAACCACTTGCTATTTTCTCATCGGTCTTAAAAGAATATTAATGCGTAGGTCCATTTTACAACGTTCTGAAAACGTTCAAGAAACATACAATTAACAGTACTTACAGTTAAAAAAAAATTCTTGTAAACTTAGCACTTGGTTCGAATAACACTTTCTCCTTTGAATATTGAAAAGTTATCACAAAGTTTAACATTACCTATACATACATATTAATAAGTCAAAAGTGCTTTCAAAATCAACAATATAAGATAAATTAAAGTTTAATCCTAGTAGCTTATAAGAAACTTGGCAGTGCCTAATTTATTTATAAGCCAGAGGGTGGGCGGGGCGCGACCTCTGACCCGCCCTCAGCGGCTCACCCCCTCACCTCAGGCACTCACCCCCTCACCTTAGCTGAAGCTTATTACGGACAAAGATTCCCAACAAAGGCGCGCGGACGCGAACGAAAAGAGTATTCGAGAAGGAAAAACAACGTCAGCAGCTTCGTAGTACTTTGTTCTCAATGCAAAAGTATTGTTAGGTATCATTGTTAATGTGTAACGCAGCAAGTGTTGGTTCGATTCCCCGCTGCGCATAGTGCACCTAAATTGATAAAGATATTTATTTTGCATCTAATTGTATGATTAAAGCATAGTAATAAAAAAGCTTAGTGTAGTAAGATTTTGTAGGTATGCAGATGTATACAGAGGACGGGCAGGCAGACTTCACTAGTAACGTTTACGTCCAATTATGAAATAGGTGTGCCTAATGCCATACACCTGGTACAGATAAAAACTCCAAATCAGGGATATAAACATCCAATGGTAAATATAGGTATACCTACATTAGTGATGTGACGAATGTCACTTTTTGAACATTCGCCAATGCGAATGCGAATATTCACTTTTTGATAGAAACTTTCATAGAAGATTTCATATTTGTTTGTTTACATTGCGTTATAGGTATATTTTTTGTGTTATAAGTTCTAATGAAAATTTGATTGTTAAGATTCATTGCTGTACGTACCTATATATACTAAATAAATAAATTATACCATATAATAAAGTGAACATTGATAATTTGATTAATAGGTTGTTACTTTTTATTGTATTAAAAATCATAGAAAAAATAATGGACTGTGTTTTATAAATTTTTTTTTCTGAATATCATATTCGCAAAATATTCGCAGATTTTTTGCGAATGCGAATTCGAATATTTGCTACATCACTAGGTATATACATACCCAAATCCAATCTAGCCCAAGTCATAATACTTAAGACGATATTACTTAAGTCAATATTACTAATTCTGACTTACTGATCAACTTTCGGTATACCATAAGTTCTGATAATATAATCTGAAGATGAACCGTTCTTAACATTCACCAACAAATGAAGAATATCAAAAATCATGACGAAACAACCTCGGACCTCATCGTGAGACCTGAATTAGATGATTCGCTACGCATACAAAATAATAATAGATCACATTAATAAAAAATCCATTAGAATTTGTTTCTTTTGATTTTTATTCACGTTATTGAGTTTATCACTAACGTTGAACTCTGAAAGCCAGATGCTGTAACGGCGGTCGAGGCTGAAATTATTTGATACCAGTTTCTCAAGTTTAGTGCTGAAATACTCGATACCAGTAGATACTATATAGGTTAGTGTAGACGATGTATATTTTTAGTATTTAGAGTAGGTACTTAAAATATAAAAAATCTATTTAGTACGAAGATTTTATAAGTAAACTAGATGTGCTCGCGGCTTCGCCCGCGTGGAAATGAGTGTGTCACAAAGTTTTTCCCGCATAAAGTGGCTTAAATGTTGCTCCACAGAGAAAAGAAAAAAATCAAATACCTAGACAGCTCATCATTGAATTCAGTTGCGTTGAATTCAGTGTGTCACAAAGTTTTTCCCGTGTAAATATCGACCGAGAAAATTAATACCGGAGACAAAAAAATGAGCAGGCGAGCTAGGAGTGAGAGCTCGGCTCTCACGCAGCGCGGACGCCAGCTCGGCATTTACTACATACGTGTACCTACGTGATATTTTGGACAATTCATAGAATATCTTTATAAATTGTAGCCTATCTGTTATTCTGATGTATACGTAACTTCACGCCTGTAATCTCCGAAGAGGTAGGCAGAGGAATGCATAACATTCTTACGTTTCACCGGTTACGTTTAAGTCCCACTATGGAATAGGTGGTGATCCTATTGC
>DWEJ01002909.1:0-10947 GCA_018245835.1 Mysoria sejanus stolli | reverse complement strand
ACTAAAAGTATATCCTAAAAATATTTTGCATAATTTACTTAACCTTTCCTTTATTACCTGGTATTAATTATCGACAAATACCTTACTTGTTGTTTCACACCACACTAGAGGCATGAGCGCGAGTTCTGATATGCCTATAAGTGTGAACGAGAGATCTGATAAAAATGATTTATGACATTGTTCATCATCATCAGTCTATAGCTGTCCACTGAATATAGGCCTCCCCTAAAGCGCGCCACCTTACTCGGTCCTCCGCAAATGACATTGTTCGCACGTTTGTAATGGCCCAACTGTAGTTGTCACTGTTATCAGGTTGCTACTGTCACTGGTAGACTAGAATCAGATCAGTATAAAATGTTCTACTAAATAAAATATTTAAAAATTTTAATATCAAAAATCTTTAAAACCTTCTTCATTATTTGATTTCTTTAGTTTTACTAACAATTTTTATTATTATGGATATATTTTGTCGGGAATTACCAAAAGTGGTAAGTTGTTGATTAAACTTAGATTTGTCATGGAATAACAAATGCATCCGTAATTAATTTATTTCACAACATACTAAATACTATAAAATTTAAATATTACACCAATTAATTTTATTGAACAGGAACTACACGCTCATTTGAATGGGTCATTGAGCAGTTCTACCATATTGCAGCTGAAAAGGTTTTACGCTGATGCAGGACTCCCTGATGAAACGAACGCATTCCTTGATGAATTCCAGATTGGGGGTGGTGATAAGAGGGATTTATCGGAGTAAATTTTCCATAAATTTTGATCTATTTTCTTCAAATGAAACAATTTTTATTTCACAACTATATTATTCATTCATACTATTATCAAAGAAACTTTTCTAACAGTACTATATTACTATATGAATACTGCTACTATAAATTACAAAATTTTTTCATTTTACATGACCACTCTTCTTTTTCATATATTATGTATATCACAAATTTACTTCAAAAATTTCAGCTGCTTTCCGTTATTTGGCATTGCCCATTCTTTAACTAGTGCACCGGAAGCCCTAAGAATAGCAACATTATTAACATTACAAGAATTTCAGGATGATGGTTGTTGTTACATTGAATTGAGAAGTACACCCCGTCATACTGCCTATATGACAAAAAGACAGTACATAGAGACCTTGATTAAAACTATGAAGTAAGTATATAACAAGTGTTTATGGTAACTTAATTATATTTACATGGATGTATGTAGAACTTAATTCATTAAAAACAAATAGTTAAATAAAATTATGTGAATTACAGGGAGATTCCTCATTATCTCACAATTGTACCCCGTCTTATATTGTCAATAAATAGAAGCTGCCCTCTGAGTGAAGGAGAAGAAACAGTAAAATTAGCTATAGAATATTTTAAGAACCACCCAGATATATTAGTGGCCATTGATCTCAGTGGCAACCCTGCTGCTGGCAACTTTAAGGATTTTGTTCCAGCATTATTACAGGCAAAAGAAGCAGGACTAAAAGTATTTTGCCTTTGTAATTATTAATTATAAAATAAATATTTAAATGTCACAAATACAGTCAAATTTATGTACAGAAAAATGTACAAGTAAATTATATACTAAAGGTAATTTTTTAAATTTTCAGATAACACTGCATTGTGGAGAAATATGCAACTGTGAGGAGATATTACAAATGCTACAATTTAAACCTAATAGAATAGGCCATGGTGTGTGTATACACCCTAATTTTGGTGGCTCGGAAGAGACATGGAATGCTTTGTGCACATCTAAAATACCAGTTGGTCGGTTGTAATTTATAGACCCATAATTATCTCTAAATAAATATCCTTCAACTACTTAAATATCTCACATGTTAAAATGCAAAAATCAATTGATTAAAAATAAAATCATTTTTTCAAAACTCTTAATCACACCCTCTCATTCTAAAAATGAAAATAAATTGTAATATTCCAATGCTTTTCTCCTTCATATGTTACTGATAATGAGAAGTCGGCCATTGTGGTAAAAGGATTAGTCACAATATTTCGGGGGTATCAGGCAGTACTTGTTCATACTTAATTAGATTTAGTCGTCACTTGGGGAGGCTCCTTTCATGCACATAATGTTAACAAGGACAAATAGATTAAAATAGCTTCTCTACTGAATAATATTTCCTATCAGAAGTCAATGGTTCTTCCAAATTATATTTATTTATCTTTTATTGTTGGTAACAAAGTGTATATTTTTCATACTTATTTATTTCAGAAATATGTCTGACAAGCAACATTAGGACGAAGTCTATCTTAGATTATCCTTTACATCATTTTAAGGAGTTCCATCAAGCTAAAATCCCTATAATTTTGGGTGTAAGTATTTAAAAGTCCACTTGGTCTCTTTGTAAAAAAATTTATACAATTATTAATTTGATTAATTCCACATTTCAGACGGATGATAAAGGAATGTTTGCTACATCATTATCACAGGAATACAACATTTGTGCAGATACATTCCACTTACAGAAAGCAGACCTTATGCAACTAGCTGTTACAGCCAGTCAACATGTTTTTGCTGAAGATGTTTTTCAAATGATAAATGATAAATTGACACAATTCTCAGATAATAACAATTTATGAACAAAAGTGCATTATTATTCCAGTCCTTATTTTCTTATAAAAGGCATTTTACTTTCAATACTGACATTTTATTTGACGAAATAGTCACTGGTTTTTGAAAGTAACATTTTCAGATACTGACTTAATTTCGAGATTAACGGATGAGTAGGAGTTGTATCTCTGATTTTCAGTTGAGAGATGTGGAGAGAACAGTGTTGTGTGCAACACTGTTTAAAAAAAATGTTTGTGAAGTAAAGCCCTAAGACAAAACAACCGAGAGGATTGGCTCCAATATGGCGCCCTAATTAATGATTTCATAAATAATTTAAGTATAATACAGCATAACATACTGTTTAACTTAACGTATAATAAGTCTGTTCGTACATGCTCTTGACTGCCTCGTTGGTCATGTTGGTTGCAAGTGCGACTGCCGATCAGAAAGTCCCGGGTCGAACACTACAAAAATGTTCTAATTAGAAATTTTCTACTAGAAAATCTAAATTAAAATTCTAGTAGTGGTTCGGAGTCTGGATATGTGCCTGATGCATGGCAATAGGCTCACCATCTATTCCAGTGTGACATAAACGTAACCGGTGAAACGTGGGAATATACTGCATTCCTCTGCCTACCTCTTCGGGGGTTACAGGCGTGAAGTAATGTTTATAGAATTACAGAATTGATTTCCCACGTCCGTTGAAGATTGTCTCGTTATTTAAATTTTTTTGCAAGTGCGAGCGAGAAGTCTTGGGTTCGAAGCCAGGTCTGGAACTACTGGATTTTTGTTTATTGATTTTGTTGATTAATTTTTTTTGTTCAAATTTTATTACTAGCTTGGGGTCCGAATTTGTGGCCAGTGTATGACAACAGGATCACTACCTATCCTTGGTGAGACGTAAATATAACTGGTGAAACGTAAGAGTGGACTGCACACCTCAACCTATCTCTTCAGGAATTACAGGCGTGACGTTACTTTATGTTACATTCAGATGTTCTCCAACTGTGGTTTCTGCAGTAGATAAGTTCTGCGGTAACATGTCCTTGTAACCGAAATATTACTAGACAACTTTTCTGCAAGCGAACATTTCGTCTTTTGTTCTTTAACATAATTTGTTATTTCGAAATCACCTCAACAGCAATCGAAATCATAAAATACATAATAAGATAACAGTATTCACATAATTTGAAATATTCATAAATGTTTGGCTTTAGTCTAGACTTCAAGTTAATTCCTCAAAGTAACCCGTTATTGGTCTCGAAAATTTCATGTTTTAGTTTATGTAATGTCGCTGTAATTATTATTCGCATCGAAATTTCCAGAACCGAAATGGTCGGTTGTCACGCAAGAATATGATAAACAAGCTCTTTAGGGCGTTGCTGACATACATCGGTACTTATATTTTGTTTGACTTGAAGAGATAATCATGTCAAGGGCTCAATATTATGTAGTCTGTATTGTAAAGGATAGCCTAGTGGTTTGAAAATCGACCTCTCACGCCGGGAGACCGGGTTCAAATCTCTGGCGCGCACCTCTTAAAATGTGCGTTTTAAGTTTAAATATCACTTGTTATTCGGTGAAGAAAACCGTGAGGAAACCTGCACACCTTGAGTCAATAAAAAAAAAATGTTCATAAGGTGTGTGAAGTCTGCCAACCCACACTTGGCCAGCGTGGCTGACTATGGCCTTAACCCTCTCTTTGTGAGAGGAGACCCATGTTCCAACAGTGAAACGACAGAATGGTCGATATAGTGATATTGGCGATCCAAACAGCCTTATCTACATTATTGTATATTGTTAAAACTGAATTGCTATGACAAATTTCCTTACGTATAACTTTCATATTATTTTTGAATTGAGTTAGATTTGACAAATCCTACTTAGTGGGAGGTAAAGTGTGAGAAGAGGTTGAACAATAAATCGAAAAATCCTTTCGTGGTGTAATTGGATTTGTCTCTGTTCATCTCCTTTATCGATATATTTTCCTAAGCGCGACATCAGTGGCTGCCTGGTGTCCTCCGTTCGATATAATAATGTAGTCTCGTGGTCCGAGTTCAAGTTTATTCAACCGCGCTCACCCAAATTTATGCTCCATTATAGTCTACAGTAAATGCTTTAGAGTGTTTAGAAGCTATTACAGTATACCCAATAAAACTAATTCAGGCGATTAGCAAAAATACGATTGAGTATTTTTTTTATCAAAGGCCTAAACATGAACATATTGCACTTAATATTACAGATATTACAAGAATTGTATAAATCTTGAGCATACATTTTGGTTAAAAAGATGCATTTTCGTATTTATTGTCTCAAATAAAATACTATATATTACACTATTAATATTATTCTTATAATTGTATACTGTAGTTATACTATTTGAAGAATTTATAATTAATATAGTCTCATCACGTATTGCATTATAGGACGTAAGTATAACTGGTGAATCGTGCTAGTATACTACATTCCTCTGCGTACCTCTTCGGGCATTACAGGCGTTATGTTACGTAAAATTAATTTTAGTTTAGTGTTAACTCTGGTTTTATCCTTCTGGTTCATACCAGCATAGTTCATACTAAGCTGGTCAAAAGTGCCAAGAACTAACTAAACATTAACTCAGTAACCGCTATTGGAAACAAACCTGAGAATTTCTATAGTTACTTATTGTAACTGTAACGAACACTAAACAACTTCCCGAGTGGTCTATTCCAGTGCTGTACTGAAACAGTTTCGCACTGAACTTTCACGTTTGCCTTGCTTCTTGTTATACCCTTATAATATTTGATATTTTTATAAGCAAACAAATAATCAATCTAATCTCAAATTGTAAACAAAAATATATTATAAATACTGACTACTCGTTGTATGAATTTAGAATGTTTTTATAATTCCATCTATACGGAATTCTAGACAAACAGACAGATACTTTTAATATCCATCTATTAAGAGTCTCTCGTTGTAACAACGGTATACGAGCGTATAAAGCCATTAAAGATCGTATCGCTGTATTTAATCGAAGTTTTAAAACTTCTATTTGCGTTTATTGCTGTTTAGTTGCAGTTCGATTTTGTTTACAGCCACAGCAGTATATGTGAATATACATATACGTAGCAAATGGTCATTGTGAACAATAAACTTATACTATCATTGTTACGTCAGGTTTCTAGTGGGATAGACAAAATACTGATTGCCAAGTAACTCTCTCATTACAGACATACCGTGCGTATTCTATAGCAGAATTATATTACAATATTTAATAATAGCTACGGTGCGGATCCATTCGAACTAAGTTTTGCAATACATCTGATGACGTAATGTGAATTACTTAAGATATAAACGATAGAAATATTTTTAATTATAAAGTTTGGAAAACATTTCTAAATCTTCCAGATTGTAACCTTATGTTTGCATTGTAAGTAAAAGGGGTTGATCTTCAGATTCCTTTCTAGTAAGTAAATTTATTTAAAAATTTACCTTCAGCGATTTGTTCTTAGTGGTGTTTTGTGATATTCGAGTATTATAAGTATATATCGCCCATTTGCTTCCATAAAGTAATATTGTCTTAACTCTATTAAGAAAATATTACGTTATTAAAGCAAAGAGGCGACATATTCACATTCTGGTAAATATATATTCCAGTAGATTTAGATAACTTTTCATACGTTTCTGCAATAACTTCGCACATGTTACCTAATGTATGTGCAGTTAATATTATTAATAGCAGTGTTACTAAAATATATAATCAAACATAAATGTCATATCAAAAACAAATGGTCTGTTAACCTATAGTTATCGTTCATAAAAGCATATGACTAAGATTAGCAAATTGCGACTCAACAGGTCAATAACCTTACCATCACGCCTGTTTCTCAACGGAGATGTGAGCAGGGGAGTGTGCCAATTCCAGTCCTAGCCTCTACTAGGAATATCAAGTTAGAAAACCTTATTATACCCGACCGTAGGCTTAAACCGAAGACCGCTCCATCAACAGTCGTGGTCACGACCATTTAACCAACAAGACGGACATGCAAATGAAATATATCCATAGAATTTTGTTTCGCACCTTTTTTGCGTGTCTGCTTATATTTCAGAAGCTGAAAATAGCGAAGGAGCTTACACAACTTTACATGATCAGTGTAACTGGTAGAAATTTGCCCGACGATAATAAAACTTGTCATGTCGTTTTTGATTTACAATTTACTCACATACTATGTATAATATCTTCACGTCCGTACCAAATGCGTCTCCACGTCCGTACCGTATCCTTACAAACCGGACGCTTCTTCGACATTTCTATACAACAAATTTTGTAAATGGACAAGCGACCTTTGTTCGATAATATTGCATTAGTCACTACATTCGGGATTAATATATTCCACGGCTCACCTGCGCTGGGATATGTACATATGGCGCCGCAGTAACCATAACGGCATTTCTGGGAGGGATCGCTGCTCATTAGAAATGTTAGCTCGTCTTAATTGCCTAACTTTTGACGATTCCTTCACTTCAAATAGCTGTGACGTTTGACTTTGTCTTAGTTATAATTCGATGATTAATCTGTTGACGACTTAATGATTACAGTAATATATTATGTTTTACCAGATTCATGATAAGATTAATTATAGATGGATGATTAAACATGTGTCTGTCCCCGCAGTTAAAATTTGTTAAAGATGACTACATATAATATCACGCTTGTAATCCTTGAAGAGGTAGGCAGAGGAGTTCACTACACTCCCACCTTTAACCAGTTAAACTTACGTCTCACTATGGAATAGGTGGTGAATATATTGCCATGCACCGGGCACATTTCTAGACTGCGAGCCACAACTAGACCATCTAAGTTACAAAAAATAAGCTGTGCTCGACCCAGACATTGAACCCAGGAGCTCACGATCTCGCAGACGCGCTTGCAACCAACACGACCATCGAGGTCGTCAATATGACTAAAAGATACAAGATAAAGGTATACATACGATTAACACTCAGCGTATTCTCACAACTACCTAATATTTGGATCATCGTATGTTTAGTTTAGTAATTAATCATAATTAATTTTATTAATCTGCCTGCGATAGTCTACAGCAATACTGCTAACCCAGTCAAAGACAATGTAAGTACTTAGGCTTGCAAATTGATAGAAGTACTAGCCGACGACCACACATTGCTCAGATCAGTCGTAGGCTCAACTTACTTTACAATCTTCGTATCGTCTAAAATATTTTTTGCCTTATAATTCTTTGACAAGCTGAAACCTCCTTAACAAGTGTATGAGATTGATTTTCAATTTACGTATATACACGATCAGGTCTCTAATTATCGTTGCCAATTCAAGGGGCTTACCATTCGTCTGAGGCGTAACTTCAGAATTCTTTTGGTTCTGTACTTTACACTACATGGACCAACTTCTCCTTCGTATCTAAAGGAAAACGTTCATTATATCTGTTCGAATCACGACAGAGGTCTACGTTCCGCCAGCAATCTGAAACTCGATATTCCACTGTATAGAAGTGTTTTTTCTCGTTGCCGCTTTACTATACATACAATACTGCTCTGCAACACCCTGCCGGAAAACATTAAAAGCCGGAGCAAGTTAGTATTTTTTATCGATTAATTGACCTAGTTTATTTGACATGATAGTATACATCCACGACATGCTTTGTCCATCATCCAGGGTTGACTGGGAAACAATGCATTAGGTATTAAGTACGTCCTTGTAACCCTTAGCTCAAGGTATTACAAAAGTTTAAATAAATAATAACAAGGAACTTAAACAGAAATCGTTTGGTCTTGTCTTCAAGCTAACCAACATAATTTGATGTGATTGAATAGAACTCAAAAAGCATCGATAAACGATTTAAACCCACATATTCCGACATTGAGGAGGCGGCACGCACACATTAAGACATTTAATTTAAACTTTGAGGGCATTTAGTATAACGTCGTTAACCGACTTTAGGTAGGATTGTATATATTCAAATTTTATACCCTATTCAGCAGATAATCCATAGTCATCTCTTAAATCCTACTTTTGTATTTATTCTTCTATGCGCTATATATTATACTGTTAGTGTAATTATTCTACGTACCCGGTCATTATTCCGAACTAAGGGCAACTTCGCTTCATAGTTAAAAACTGTAGGTACAAAACTCTCGCGTGCAAGGTATTACAATAACAAGATAAAGTTTCACCTGAACAGTATAAACTACAGTAATGAGAGCTCTAGTCGACAAATTAGATCTCCAGTTGTCCGTTGTTAATGAAATGCAAACAATCGCGTGGTAAATACTGCTATGAAATGTTGTGTCCTGATTTTATTACGTCACTGAAATGTTCCCTTACATTAATTTTAAGGACTGCGAGTTATCGTCAACGCAGAAAGAGCTGAGCGTAATTGATTTCAATTAGCATGAAACGCTAACAGTGTTTAACGAATAACGTGATATGGTTTCTTCAGCTAGACCAGGCTAGGCTATATTTGTAATAACTTTTCATATATCAGTGACGTCTTGCGTGCGTATAACCGACGTGCGTGCTTGAAAGGCGTGTGATGTGTAATGACCAAGTCAGGTTTGTAAGGAGATATTTAGCATTCCATGGTCTCTGTCTACTTCGTAAGGTATTAAATATAATTATATAATAACCATAATATACATTACTATGCAATTATAAGTAACAATCGTACATAGCTTCCCGCTGCTCGCTCGAGATAGACCAAGTCGGTAAAACTGCTTTGAATCTCACAATAGACGTTATAAATGAGGAAATTCAGCATTATATTCCGACCAGCTTTCTCGCTTTGCGGACTTGACCGCCAGTTAGTTTGTTTGCTCTTTGTCTTTGACTTTCTTTTTCAGACTTTACTATAATGACCGTTTAATGTCTTGTGCTCTTTCCAGCGAAATATTGATGACGACTCTAAACGACCAAGCCGAGCTTACATTAATTGATATTTTTATGTTTATAGGTGAACAAAATACTTAACATCACGCCTGTAATTCCTCAAAGAGGTAAACAGAGGAGTGTAGTACACTCCCACGTTTTACCAGTTACGTTTACTTTTCACTTTGAAATAGGTGGTGAGCCTATTGCAATACACTAGACACAACATGGAAGGCATGTTTAGAATTATTTTAAATAATTCTAGTGCACGTGTTTATTATTTCAATTGTTATTAATACTACGTAATGCTATAATGCTATAATTAAACGTAGATCCATCGAACGCAAACTACGTAATATTTACAAGTTAGTGTATGAATCAGCGAAATACAAATTTGCTTTTGGAATGACGAATGCGCTCGTTCGATATTCGAATTACCGTTGATTTGTGGCTGGTGAGATTGGTTTTGCTCCCAGCACATGAGACAACAAAACGAAAATCCCTATTTGGTCGACAATTATTATATGTGTATATTAATTTTATTGTTACGCCGTGTTGTGAGCACCTACCTAACGATAAGTTACGATGATACTTTGTTTAATACTCACTATTAAATAAACATAAAATATACCTACATATTTATTTTCATTAGTTTTTGTATAGCAAAACTAATCAGCAACCTATTGCAGTCCACTGTTCGACATATTTAGGACTTTCCTGCGGTGCTATGTCCAAACTCCCTATGCTGGAACTCCACAAAAAAATATGCTTTTCCCATTATTATGAACGTCACCCCTGCTATGGAAAATATAATAAGATTCTTGAATTGTTCAACAGGAAAATGAGCAATAAAAAGAGCGATCAAACTTTCGGTAATCATTCACGTGGAAGATATTATTATTAAGAAACCATTATCGGTTATTGGCTAAAAGTTTTCTTGCTAAATTCATAACAATCTGAAGTTACGCAGGGACGATTCATATTTTTGATGAGTTCTTGTTCCAAATGTCGATATCGTTCAAATTTGGAAACGATTTCAATTAAGGGCTTAAAGCTTAACTGGGACACGTGTAAGTCAGTGGCGGGGCTTTGATAACTTTCACGGAAATATCACAGCTCGAAATTCAAACCGTCCAACTACCGTCGAACACAATAAAGCCATTACCAATCGCGATGATGCGCGCCTCAATCTTATTTCGAGAATTTGCTAACGAACCGAAAATAACACTAACAGAAGTTATTTTTTATACGTATTCAAGTTTTGTGTTAACCTTGGAGAACTAAGTCATGTGTCACAATAAATGTAACGTTTTTGTAATATGTACAGTACAATATGTACAGTACAATACAGTACAGTACAGTACAGTACAGTACAGTACATTACAGTACGGTACAGTACAGTACATTACAGTACGGTACGGTACGGTACGGTACGGTACGGTACGGTACGGTACGGTACGGTACGGTACGGTACGGTACGGTACGGT
>DWEJ01002908.1:0-10948 GCA_018245835.1 Mysoria sejanus stolli | reverse complement strand
ATAATTTATAAATTTACATATACGAAAAATAGTACAATTATAATATATACAGGGAATTTTAATCTAGTATTATGGTATAATTAAGTGGAACTTTGTCTGTCGAGGTAAGTAGAACCTGAATTACTTAATACATCACCCTATCAGTTTGACAAAAAGAAAATGAGTATCTTTTAATTATTTCGATATCGACTCTTCTATTGATCCACTGTTGGAACATGGATCTCTTCTCAGAATGAGAGGGTTAGGCCATAGTCTGCCACGCTGGCCAAGTGCGGGTTGGCAGACTTCACACGTCTTAGAGAACATTTTTTTTAGAACTCTAAGATTTGCAGGTTTCTTCGCGATGTTTACCTTCACCGTTATAGCAACTGATATTTAAACTTAAAACGCATATTTTTAAGACGTGCGCGCCAGAGATTTGAACCCGGTCTCCCGGCGTAAGAGGTCGGATTTTAAACCACTAGGCTATCACTGCTTAATTACTTATTACCGTTTGATTATTCCTTTCAATGTTACTTAAGTATAGTTATTTTATTACGAGTGTTTAGTTACATTACAGTTATTGTATGAGTAACATTAAAAGAATAATGTTTAAACATTTTTTGTCATAAATTTTGATTGGTTGATAATTATTTGGCAGTTCCTTATCTCTGTAACATTTTTAATAAGGGTGCTATCACCGTTTGCCTTTAATTATCTAGATCTAATCACTACGCATCGAATTTTAAAACTGTTCTTAGATTAGAGCATCTTTTATATTTCGTACTTTTACTGAACATTAAAGAAATTAAGTCCATATTATCTACATAAAAGAGAAGTTATGTTTAACGTGACATAACGACTGTAATCTCCGAGGAAGTATGCAGAGGACTGTAGTACATTCAGACGTTTTACCAGTTATGTTTACGTCCTATCATGTAATGGGTGATGAGGGTAATGCCACACACTGGCCTCTAATCCAGACTCAGAGTCACTACTAGGAATTTCAACTAGAAATTCTAGTTAGAAAAATCCAACAGCACCCGACCCGGGATTTGAACCCAGGTCTTCTCGATGGATTGTTTCTATAATTTACGGAACACTAAAGAACCATCGGAGATATACGAGATACCACTCATCACACTGCTTTCTACATCAAGCGTCGAATTCCTGTTGTC
This sequence comes from Mysoria sejanus stolli, assembly GCA_018245835.1. NCBI lineage: Eukaryota > Metazoa > Arthropoda > Insecta > Lepidoptera > Hesperiidae > Mysarbia > Mysarbia sejanus. The sequence continues at coordinate 9,791 of DWEJ01002908.1, read as the reverse complement.
TGCAGGTCAACCGCTCTTATGCTTTGTATGTTCGTGACACAACACAAAATCTTGATCTTTTATTTATAATATGGAAGTAGCAGACGAGCATGCAGTTCACCTGATGGTAAGTGGCTACTGCAGCCCATGGACATTTGTAATCAACCCCAGATAAGATTAGATTCCTATCTCAGGTCGACCACAGATGCGCCTCTACCCCTGAGTCTAAGTATGTCTCCCTTAGCACACTCTTCAAACCAGAACACAGCAGCGCTTAACACTGCTGTTAAAAGGCAGAGATACGTGTGGCGGTGGTGCCGCCAGAGTCGAACCATAGAGGGTTCTATCACCTTAAAATCTATGTGGAGGATTCTTCCTTAAATTCCAAGTGTTGCCAACCTGATTCGTGATTTAAGTTGGAATCTTTGGTTTTTATGAGATACTTAACTAGATGACAGTTTTAATGAATTGTGTATCTATACTCTAAACACCGTCATTTTGTTTCTAAAAACATTTTAGATTTGGAACTGTTTCTTAGAATGTTGTATTCTACTACTCAAGTCCTTGCATTTGATATTCTTATCGTTGGGGTTCGCGCGTCATTTATTGAAGAAGCCAATCAGATATGATTACACATAAAGCAAATGCATGCTCTGTATCTTTGTATCGACTATAGATTTTCCTTTCGATATATACTATCTATGTTAAATCGATATATAATATTTTTTTTTTACCTTCACGCCTGTAATCCCCGAAGAGTTCTGCATTCCTCTGCCTACCATATGAAAGAAATAAAATTTCATTTGCTAGATTTGACCCTCCAAAATGAAGTTATTAAAAATTGTTTAAAATTACTAAGATGATTTATCAAATCCATAGAAATAAGTAATTAAATTATTGAGTAACTAGCTATAAGCGCGTATATTAGTGAAAATGTGGTGTTTATAGAAAATGAAAGAAATTCATTATATTTATTATCCATTATAATATTCAACATAATTATTCAATTATATTAATTTATTACGTTAATTCATTAAATTACATGTGATGACGCAGGATGGCGCTGGCGGTTACAATAATTTACACGGATAAACGAATGCAAAATTCATTCTCTATTTATCGACGGCCAGCATTTTAACTATCTCGCCTATTCTATGGATTTTGTAAATAAATAAAACGTCTGTGGAAAAACGCATGTTTTGACTTGTCACTTGTGACAGTTGACATATACATTGTATACATTACATTGTTCAAGTTTCAGATTGTATTAATTATGTTGAAGAATTTAATTGAAATTATTTCGCCTTAATTTTAGGCGCAGCGAAACTCACTGAAGTTAGACGAGACATTTTGGCTTTCTTGTTTAGCCTTTATGTAAAGTAAAAAAAATATAACATACTGTAGTTAAGATTTGCTGTAGTTAAGGCTTGAAAGTATTCAGAACTTATTAAAAGTATGGAAGCAGCCACTTTAAAAATGAAGAAGCAAATTAACAAAGGAGCAATAAAGAAAGCAATGAAGAATGTTATTTGCAGACCCGATCCCATTTTATGGTATATTGTTTTTACATTATACATTTATTTAGTACGCAGTGAAGGACTGAAGTAGTACGCCCGCGAAAGTTAAATTGCAGGCTTTCCGATTAAGCCGCTAATTCTTCTCCCTCCATTAATGGTACGTTTAAAATAATTTACTGGCAACCTGTATAGTATGATAATTTTTACAAAGCAACCTCTTGAATATTTAATATGGCTTGTACAATATTTATATCCTTAATCAAACTAGCAATGACCACATTAGGAATACATTGAGTGACGAAGTCTAAAAACATAATTTCACTCCTCTTTAACATTATTTATTGTTACAATATCATATGAATTAAAATGTAATCTCATTTACCTATTTGTAATCAATATTACAGGCCACAAACTTCTGATGATGAAAGAAAATCATTAGAGGAAACTTTGAAAAAGTACAAAGTGGAAATTTCAGAGTTTAAAAAGCCACTCTGGAGTGAATTAAGTCGAATTCCCAAGGAGTTACGACCAAAACCACCACCTATCCAGTAAGTTATATTTTACCAAATATTCATAGTCTCAGATGCCTGACGGAGTCCAAATTATTGTTAACAATTGAACACACAGAAAAAGTTAATAACACCCCACTTTATCACTGTCATCTACTATACTTAATAAACTTTGACTTTTTGGTGAATGGTACGGCATTGTAAATTTTTTAATTTTATAACTTTTGTAATCAAATCTGGAATACTGTACAGCAAATTCGTATTGTACAAAATAGGCCTCTAAAGTTGTAGTCACAGACCCACTTATGAGTCTTTTCTTTCGATATTTGTAGTGTAGTGTAGTTTTTATCATTAAATTTGTGAGTAACATCATTTAATCATCGTTAAAGTAAAATTCAAAATGTAACATTGCATCTGTAATCCGAAAAGAGGTAGGCAGTTGAATGTAGTGTACTCCCACATTTCACCAATTATCTTCATGTCCCACTATGAAAAAGGTGGTGAGCCTGTTGCCATCCATCAGGCACATTTTTAGACTCCAGCCACAACTAGAACATCTAATAGTGCCCGACCTGGAGTTTGAACCTGAGACCTCACTATTCATTAGATTATATTTTATATGTGTAGGAATATATAAAAAGATATCAGGATAAAGAGTTCTCCAAATATTTGAATACTTGGATGAAGGTGTGATGGAGAATGAAGGTGACATAATTAGTCATCATCATCATCATCATCGTCAGCCTCTTGATGTCCACTGCTGGACATAGGCCTCCCCTAATTGGCGCAACTCCATCCGGTCCTGGGCTTTACGAATCCAGCAGGATAATTAGTACTTTTCCAAATTTCATTGATTGAATCATCATGATTATTGTCATCATCATCAAATATATATTTGTTGCAGAAAAGTTGCAGGATTAATGTTTGGGATAATACAATGTCAAAAATCAATGGAAAATAATGAATGCTCAGGAATTCTCATTGATGCGGGAGTGAATCCCAAAACAATCGTACAACCATTAATAGAGTTATGTGACAAAAAATCAATTCCAGTTCTATGTTTAAAGGAATTAAGAATAATTACAAAAATTAATTTTGGAATCCCAACCACTGCTCTAGGTATAAAACAAAATTGTTTACTAGAACTAACTGAGAAAATCCATGAAATATCTAAATGTCATAGACTTCCAAAACAAGTAGCTGTTGAAATTATCGTGGACAGAGAAGTTGAATTAAATGAAAATAAAGGGGAAGTAATGACAGATGCCATAAATGAAATATCAGCATGTCCATACTTATACAGAACAGATAATAAAAGCAGAGTCTTTACACCTAAACTTGAAGTAACACCCAAATCGTCTAATACATTTGATGGTCAAAACTTTATTCAAATATCTAAAAACTTGGCAAAGGAAAAGACAGACAGAAAACAATACATGAAAATGATTGTTAAGAAAATATCCAGCAATCCAAATAGGAAGAAAGTTGCAAAAACCAAAATCGGACACTAATTTTAATAAATAAACAAATTGAAATAAAAACATTTTTTTTCTATTTATAATATTTATTACTAAAACTATAATGTCAAAAAAGACATTGTCATATGATATACATTCTCTGTGGAATGTGTGCCAACAGTACTCAAAAATGTCTAGATTCTCATGTAAAATTTAATAAATTTTTGAGCACTGGAGTATTCAAACTACCCAACTGTCATATTAATTTTTAACATCCTCTATAATATCTTAAAATTTAACACAGTTAAATTGGTAAAATTTATTTACCTTAACCAAACTAAAATGCAATACTCCATACACATATGTTTATTAACAAAAACATTATTGTATGGAGTAAAGCAAGATAATAGATAACATATATCTTACGCTTTCAATTCATGCATTGCATTTAAGGTTTTAAAAGTTCAATTTAATACAAATCAAACAAGAAATTGTGTCAATTTTACAACTACAATAATAATAATTATAGTAATGACTTAATCCATAATCTGGCCTGGCTATAACATATACAAACATACATTTGTAATATAATTGATACTACATTAATAAGGTAGCTTAGAGCCACAGGTCAACACAGTATATTCAATAAGTTGACATATTAATGAACACTAAATAGATGTCAATATTTCATATTTTATTGCTCGTTATAGGCACTAATCTTTATAAAAGTCTGATCTTAAAATCTTAACAACATATATCTCAATATGCTCTAACAAGCCATGAGAAAATAAAGAATTTTCCCGGTACATAGTACCAATAATGATTCATACCATCACATATTTTACTAGGTTTATTGCTGTTATTTTGTCTAATAGTAATTATTGTAGTATACACTATATTAAATTTGAATTAACTGACCGATTTAAAAAATACGAAAACTGACAAAAATTCTTATCACATAGATAAATGTTAGTAACAGCACTTGTGGTTATGATTTCAAATCAAAATAAACATTGTTATTATGGCAAAAAGATAAATAGTGGTCAATGGAAAGTTAAAAAAACATAGGACATAATGGGTTTTTTTTATCAACATAACATTATTATAATATAAACTATTGACATAAATGTATAAATGACAGTATGGAATTTGTACATACTTAAAAATTAACTTACTCGAGTAAATATTAAATTAATGACACACACTTCTTAGAAGTGTCTGTACAAAATTCAGAATGTACAAAAGTGCCTATAAAAGATTAAAAATAATCACATCGCGTGATGTGATTGGCATATTTAATGACATTGTTTTGCTGTTAAATTGACAGACACAGTAGCAAATGTGTCATGTCTATGATAGAAGTACTTTTTCTAAAAATGCAAATGCCACTATATATTTATTCCTTTTTGGCTTTGACTGAATGAATAAAAACTCAATTTTCCATAAAATTAAGCATATTCAAACGTCAATAATCATACACATTTTTTTGTGTCATATTTTCTTTAGAATTCTACTAAATATATCGAACATTGTATTATGTATATGAAATAGTTGCATGTACCTAACCCTATGGGCACAATGGAATATTGTTCGCAGGTTCAGCGAAGATAACAACAATCGTTACATGAGAGGAGGCCGAGGCAGTGCAGCTTCACTGGGCCGGTATCGGTCGAGGATAATGGCGCACATCTTCTTCGCGTCAGTCTCATCCGGGTACGTAGCCATAGCCTCGGCCACTTGCGCCTCGGGGAATATTCCCGCCAAGTGGAAGTGCATATGACGTCGCGCCTCCCAGTGCTGTAAAGCCCCATCAGACGCGCAAGGGGACAGAGAGACACCGGCCCCGTGCGGCATTATCGCGGCCGCAGCACCGCCCGGAGCGGACGACACCCTGGCAGCTGTGGTATGCAATCTCGGGTCGCAAGCTGGGTTGAGTGTGAGCTGTCGCGCTAGCTTCCGATGAGGGTTGGCGTCGATGACGGGCTGCGAAGGGCCCGGTAACTGAACTTGGGCGCGATCGAAGTGCGTAGTTAGCGTGACGTCCGCGAGCCGCGGGGTGGCGGAGTGAGCGCGCGCCAGGGGCTTCTTGCCGTCCGCAGGCCGGCCGCTGGTGGGTGGCAGGCTCAGCGTGTGCAGGTCGCCGCGCGCCTTCCGCGCCGCGCGCTCCGACAGCTTCTCCGCCACTGACTTGTGAGGACGGCCGGCGCGCTCCGGGTGGTGGAACTTGCACTTATTACCATACGTACATTTTCTCCCGTACGGACAAGCCGGCGGGGGATCGGTGCGAGATGGCGGCGCCCTTAAAAACGCATCTAGCGTTGGTCCAGAACGGCCCAGCGGGTCGTCCGGTGGCATGAACCTATCGTTCACGAAAGAAAACATGAGCAATCGTTCTTGGACTACTTTGCGAAAGTCGGGACTCTCTGCGGCGAGGTCTCTATAATTATCGTTTGATACTACAATTCCATCCGTTTCCGCTGCCAAGCGGAGAATGTACCTGTCGTCGTAACAAATGAGGCGTTTACCGCCGAGAAGCCTGCTCGGAGTGTATACTAAAACTCTGTCTTTCTCCAATCGCTCTAAGACATCACGGTCAGCGACCGGGTTGTCGGGTCTGGACGCCTCCTTCCTCCATTTCGGCACAAATACGGTTATCTCCTTGTGTCCACGCGCACGGAACCAGTCAACGCAGATCTCGATGCCCCGACACGAGAACAGCTCTTTGTTGCCATGACTGAAATCAACAAAATTCAGAATTTTTATGACATAAATCAGCAAATAATTTCTATACATAATAAGTAAAAAGCTAACATCCTTTTATACGAAAATCTTATTGCAGCTTATTTTATTTGTAGTATATGAATAGCTATTGAGAACAAGTTAAGTTTCTGATCATCTTACAACTTTTAACGACTACCCTAAAATTAAAAAAAGGACTCAAACCTCATAGCGACATTGCTGCCATCTATCACGATGTGTCGCAGCGGTGCTCTGTCGGGTGGCGGCTCGGGCTCTGTGGTAAGTGGCGGAGAGGGTGCTCTGGGAGGCCTTTTAGCTGCTAATTTAATCAGCTCAGCCAGCAGCTCATTGCGAGGCGGATCAGGCCCTAACCTCTGTAACGCTGTCCGTGCAAGGCGTTCTGAATATCCTAATTTGACAGCAAATTCTATTTTCGCCTGTAATAAAGAATACATTATTAATATATTATGTTCCTCATTTTAACCCAGAAATAACATCTACAGAATGTTTAATTAGTAAATGTTTTTTCAGGTACAGAAAAAAGTTGCCCTTTCCGAAAGTTTATAATTTATATTCGTCTGATATGCATTCTGATACAACCGGTGCATCCAAAATTAATGCAACACTGGTGCAGATCACAAATGACCAATATTACAAATCTTGGACTGATGCGAAAATTTATTGCGAAATTTTCACCACGGTCAAATAACTAAGATTTCGAAACTTAACAAGCATTTGAAACAATTTCTCTACCAACCAATACAGTAAACGTTCAGTGAATGAACTATCTGGAGATGGTTCATTTACTGAACGTTTACTGTATACCAAATAACGTTTACTGTGACCAATATAATAAAAAATCCACCAAACAGTTCGTATTTACTGCTTTCAAGTCACAGTAAATACTTCTCATCCATATAAATGAAGAGTTAAATTTTTATATATAGATAAAAAAAAAACCATAAAACAATGAACCAAGTGAAGCGATTAGCAACGAGCACACCGTGCCTCAGTTAGATGGCGTAACAGTATGCCTGCTGTTTGAGCATTACATAATTGTACGACTCTCACCGGCAATAGAACGAGCTGAGCAAGTGTCACAATTGTACTACCGTGGCGGCGCTGTTGCCAACTACACCAGAACACGGCCAGAACCACGCACCCAAACACTCTGATCCAGTTAATCGATAAAATGATAATAAAGGGAGTGATGAAAACAGAAAAAACACATTTGGTCTTTAGAGATAAATATATTTTGCATAATGTATTTACAGTACATTAAGAGAAGAATGAGAATTTACCTGATTTGTTTAAGTACCTAATGGTGATTGTAAATTATGTTAATGGAAGACAAAATTTGCATATGTTAGTTCATCCAACATTATGCTGACTTGGCATAATTCTCGATAATTCCAGCAACGTTTATAATTTTGGATTGAACGAATGGATACGTCGTACTGGGCGAAGCATTTGGTCATTCTAACGAATTAAAGACCGTTGTACAAGCTAATTATCGCCAATTATTCCCGCAGGGAAATTCACGTGGCTCGCAACAATGACGCGACAAAAGCAATACACAAGAGTTAGTAAAAAGCCTTGCGCATTATTAATGCGAAGGCAATTACAATCTAATTAAAGTTAAGTGACCATGATCTTAATAATGACTTCTATATAATCCTGCGGTCGTTCCTAGACAGATCGGAGGTACAAATTGCATCGAGTACGGCCGGCACGATTGTCTGATAATGATAAACGTTCCGTTTATCATGAATATTAACAGTTTCAGGTGCTTAGTACGATTCATCTATTTTTATCGTAGATAAATATAATTGAATTATGATTATTATCTAGAATCTCCTGGATACATTTTCGTATGGCACTGAGAAAAACATCATAATTGACAAACGAAATGTTTTCAATTGTTTAGGATGTAAATTAGTCGAAATTAAGCACATTGTCTATGGCTCATGTTCTTTGCTCCTCAACGGTGCGATTTGGCAAGTTTTCTCCAAGTCAAATATCTTTAATTGTACTGACTTGAAGTTGGCTATTAATGACCACGTATAAGAAAAACGAGTGAATTTACCATATATTAATATTTGTCTTACAGGTGAACACATATATTTCGTATACCAACTTCAAACACTTGATTGAATAGACATGTGCTGATGAAATATTTGAATAACTTATAGTCAAAGTTAAAAGAAAAAGTTTGCCAGGTCCTGTCGCAAATGGAATGACATACACGTAACAAAGTTATTCTAAAGCTGTTGAAGGTAGCCAGCGGTATGAAATACAGGAGAGAGGATGGATAATTTTAAAGAGTTTAATAAACACTTCGATGTTCCCATTATGATTACCGAAGTTGTTATCCAAGTGTTCAGAGAGCGTTCAAATATTACGTAACACTATTTTTGAAGATTCTAGAGCCTCCTCCCGTGTAACGCAGCGTAATATTTTTCTGTACCCTGTAGGTCACACTCAGATGACAATTCTCATCTAAAAGTCACAGATAACTTGAGTAAAGTACCGGTCGGTCCCTAAAATACCTTTGTTTGCGGAAATATTAAATGAACAAGAGATTTCTAAGTTGGAATAAAACTCGTAACGTTTTACAACACCCGTTCTCTCCCAAATTGCGTTAAGTAACATTTGAACATTCCCTTAGAGCAAGCTCTTTGTAACAAACTGCCTTCCATCGCATTTATGTTTTTGGTGGAAACAGGTATTAGAGAATAAACGATGTGCGTCATTCAAATATAATTTGAGCTAATATTTCATAAACTACGTTTGACGCACGAGTGCATGTTATTGTGGACATCGACCTGTAATTTGTGACGCACTGCGCTATCTACAATGTCCACATCTGAAGCTACGGATACTCAGATTGAAGAACTTGTTACATAAGAAATCATTATAGATAACAGTTCACATAAACTATTAAAACTTTAACGTCATCCTAATTCAGTTCCTTCCTTTCTTTTACAAATTTATTAGGTACCTACATAATAAATCTTCATACACGCATTATCAATCGTCTGTGAGCAATACAGATAAAATCACTACGATCTCCTGAACGATATAATAAATATATTTTTTTCTCGAAAGTGGACCAACAAACACTGCAAATTGGAGATTTAATAATCATAATGGATATGTGCCCGATGCATGGCAATAGACTCACCACCTATTCTATAGTAAACGTCACCGGTGAAACGTGGGAGTGTTCTACATTCCTCTGCCTACCTCTACGGGGATTACAGGCGTAAAGTTACGTCTTTTAATAATCATAATAATCTTTATTTCTTTACAGTAAGGGGGGGGGGGTACAATCGTAAGGGGTCTGGAGCCTACTTTTAAGCAAAGATGCTCCGCTCTTCCAGTATGTATCAACTTTTAACTTAGGACATACTAATTTAGTTAACAAAATGTATAATTTAATCCACATAACAATTTATCTCCTAGATACTAATGTGTGTGTGTGTGTGTGTGTGTGTGTGTGTGTGTGTGTGTGTGTGTGCGTGCGTGCGTGCGTGCGTGCGTGCGCGTGTGTGTGTAAGAGCGCAAGCGCGCACGTCTGACCTACAGTC
>DWEJ01002907.1:0-10950 GCA_018245835.1 Mysoria sejanus stolli | reverse complement strand
GCTGTTATAAGGCAGAAATAGGTGTGGCGGTGGCGCCGCCGGAGTCGAACCACAGCGGGTTCTACCAGTTAGAAAATTAGGGTTAGAAAATTTCAATAATGTTTGATCCGAGCTTTGAACCCAAAGCCTGCCAATAAGCAGTCGTGTTGGTTAGAAAAAAATAACCACTCGTAAAAAATCTCCAAGATATGTAGGTTTCCACACTATATTTTTATTCACCGTTATTTAACTAGAGTTAGGTACTTAATATTAAAACGCACATTTGTGTAAATCAGGATTTCAACCCAGAACCCACGGAATTGGATGCTGAATTATAAACCACTGCACTATGACGTCATCACGTCGTAATCGTGCCTACGTATAATTGTAATTTGGATTTGGCAAGACGTCAATTGTCGCGCACATCGACCTATTAGTCAATACAGCATCAATATACTGAATCATTAGATGCATCAGCAGTTAACTATAAGACAAAGCTTATTATGTACTGTTGTATTTTAAAGGTAAATTGAAAAGTTCGTGAAGCAAGCAAATGGTTGTGCGTTAAAATAATTTTGAAAATATTTCAAATTCTAATTTATGTGTTTGCCAACTAAACCGATCTATTCATTGGAGTGAATTAAGGTGTTACAAATTTAGTATCGGTGGTATTCAATCAGTTCTGGAATACAGCACAGGTGAGTAATATTAATATTATATTGTCACGCCAGGTGTTTAAAGCGGTAGGCAGCGATCACAGCAACATTCGCAATTATATATTAAGTAATTATTATAACAAGGGGAACTATTTATTTAACAAATGTAATATAATAACAGCCTCAGTCGAGTCGTTGTAAAGCGTGACTACTGAACCAAAGGTCCTCGTTTCAATGCCCGGTTAGGGTATTGCCGGATTTTCTAACTTAGTATTCGTAATCGAAACATCTAGTAGTCACTCGAAGAATGTTCTTCAGCGTAGTGTACGGCAATAGGCTCACCACCTGTTCCATATAGAGGGTCGTAAATGTAACTGGTAACATCTGGGAGTCCTGGGAGTCCTACATTCCTCAGCTTACATTTCTTTTTTACTTATTTAGCAATACGCTCGCCTTTGACTGATACCCCGCCTGATTGAAACCCAGCGTTGGCTGTATCACGCTTGCCTAGGATATACCTATACATTTCTCTTGAATAACCTCAGGTTATACGAATCGGGGATTACATCCGTAGTGTTAATGTTTCACAAATTATACTCACCTACAACCAAAGCCACTCATCTCAAGGTCACAGCACCGCGGATAATGTTAAATGGCAATACAAACTGCTTCTAAAGTGTTCGCGCGGGAGACGGAAAAATATTATAATTTGAACATATCTTCCCGCCTTTATATAGGTTGAATCCAGTCCTGCGCATCGCGCCGCACCGGGATAGGACAGATAGGACAGATGTCGATATAGCACGCCTTTGTGGGAGGCATCATAGGTTTGGAATCGTACAAAGCTTGAGATGTATTAGGAATACATATTTTTGAAAAATTTCCTATTTAAAAATTCTTGTTATTATGTCATATTAAGAGGCACCGTCCGTGACATGATTGGCAGAGCACTGTTCAAATTTTAAAATTGTTCTTACCTTTAATGGAAACCAATTATTCGGTTTATTAAATTTATAGCTTTGATTGAATTTTATATAACATCAAATGTATTTTTCATTTAGTAGCTGTAGCCTTCGGGATTGTTGTTATATAAAACAATTTATTTTTTTACAATATTTCAATTCTAAAAATGAAGTAGCCTGCTCTGTTACTAATAACTTCATTTTAAAAAGAAATATGATTACGTTTTCATTATTCACAGTACACATTTGCTCTCCAAACTTCATCAAAGTAGGCTTAGCATTAAAGTGGTTAAAAGTAAATAGACAATAATTTACATATCTCTAATATGGAATTAAATTTAAATTTCTTACAAAAACGGAATATTAACGGCAATTGTAAGTGTAAAATTTATAAGATCAATTTACACTTTTTAGAAATCGATTTGAATCAATTTTGTATATAAAAGGTTAGTAAATAAAGCGTTATGTACATACAATTAAGGTAATAGAAATGTTAAAGATTGACTGACCAGTTGTACAGTGGCTAGTAAACCTGGCTGCTGGGCCGGGGGTCGTGGGTTGGACTCCTACACAGGACAAATATTTGTGTGGTGAGCCCGCAGAACAAGTATCTGTACTTGTTCTGCGTTTGAGTGTTACAATTTAAACAATTTATAGTTGTCATATCACGGGCTCAGTTAATAGGATGCAGTTACACATAAATGTGTTCACGCCGGGTCCCTCGTGGGGTGGGCAGAGAGCACCAATTGCCAAATATCTGTATCGTTACAGTCCTGCCCGGCTGCTTCTACAGTCTATTGAATTTTATTAAATTTAATACTGACAAATAATAAGGTTGGATCGTTCAACTATTGTCTAAATAAAGCACCATTGTATATAATTTATTAACTTAACAATTTAATCTATTTAATATTAATATCTTCGGTAAGTTGTGGTGTTATGTCTCATTTGTTTACTAAAATAAAATCTATAAAAATATCAACAGTTTTTCATACAAGAACAAGGTTATCCAAAAATAATTCGCATGAAATCTATTTAGATGTTATTAATATCTACGTAATACATAAGGCATATGCCGCAATAATATAACGGGGACAGTAGCCCACAAAGTTATAATGTAGGTATGTATTGTATCTCAATGCCTTATTTTAATTTTTTAATTAATGCCTCATGTATATTTCATCCAGTGGGAGCAATCCGTGACTGCTGAACAAGGCATTTGAATTTGATTTTTCTAACTGAACATTCGTAGTAACTTTCGTTCCGGAGGGCCTGGGTTCAAATCCTGGGTCAGCCATTATTGGATTTCTATGTGACTATTTCTAATAGTAGCTCGGAGTCTGAATTTGTGCCCGATGTACGGCAATAGACTCACTACTGATTCCATAGTGGGACGTAAACGTATGTGGTGAAACGTGGGACTGTAGTACACTGCCTACCTTTTTGGGGATCACAGGCGTGATGTTATAATATTTAAATATGAAAATTTATTTTCAGCATCACTTGTATTATAGTGGACAATGGTACAAAATACTAAAGCATACGATGCTTTGGTCTTTTACAACTGAAATGGGGTAGGGTGACCATAAGTAGGACCGGTGCTAACACTATTCCTGTAGAACTGAATAATAAAAACGAGGTAATAAAATAAGAATGACAATCTGAGAGGTTACAAGCTTGGGCTTCTGATATGGAGCTCCCCTGACCGTCCATCCTGTTTTACAGCAGACAAGGCTTTGGTGGCAGCTGATCGCGGTATATCGCACCGACGCAAGCGAGACTACATGTCTTGGCCACCGGCGGTTGCAGCGTATTATGAGCACAAAAGCAATATTATAAGACATTCAAATTTTTAAACTTTCTTTTGATTATAACGTCCATACAAACACCTGACGAAAATCAATGCAACATTGTTGCAAATTATCGAGTCCTTGCCAACTTAATCAAACATCAAGTTTGTACGAAAGATATATAATTCATTAACTAATATGCACATAATCAATTTACAGGAAATAGTAATAATAATAAGACAACTAAAACTAGTCTCACAGATTTCAATGCCCGTGTTATAATAACCAGACAATCTAAAAACTACACACATTTCTAAATGCATGTAAAGAACTGTGATAGCTAGATTTACGATGTCTTTTAACAGTACAAAACATTTTTCTGGTTAATAATTTTAATTCCTATTTCCAATTATTTTTAATTTTCTTGTAATATAGCATTCCAAAACTATCTACATATAGCTTAGGTAGCCAGGTAATTTAGTACACACCCACCTTTCAGCAGTTACGTTTACGTCCTACTATAGCATAGGTATGAGCTTACAGCCATGCACCGGGTACATATCCAAACTCCGAGTCGCTACTAGAAAATCTAATTTAAAATTCTAGTAGTGCCCGACCCAGGATCTGAACCTACGAATTCTCGATCGCTAGTTGTGTTTGCAACGGTCACGACCAACCAAGCAGTCATTGAAGACAATAATGCCAAAAATCACGTCAAACATGTTTCTATCATGAATCCTTGGCGTTCCCAGCTACATGACCTTTCCCTCTAACCTTACCCACTTCACCAGTCCTTTAACGGAAGTACTAACATGTATACTTAGATAACTCTCCATCCAATTGCGAAACAGATACTCAAAAGTGTTACCTGCAAAATTTGCAACCTCTGACGTAGCAGGTCATTTCACCAACTAATACCAAAAAGCCACTCATTAATGAAGATGCGATAAAATGTATGCCAGTTATGGAAATAGAGGTATTAAGTAGGGGTTAGTTATTGAATATTTGAGTAAAGGTGTGCTACAATGGACAACAATTATGTCCATAGAGTTATTTAATAGTGTTTTGTAATGGAATTCTCGGTGTCTGCACGCTGTATCCAGCGAGGCTCGTTTATAACCTGTCCTTTCGAAATGACGGTCTCCGCGGACACCAACCCACACCTAGTCGGCCTTGGGCCCTGCGCTTTCGATACTGCGAACCTAATTTCATATGAATCTCGCTAATCATATAATTTAAAGATACGGCATTCCCCGCGAACAGTATCGATGTGAAAACGATTGAAAGCATGGCTCATTCTTCGGACGTTTGGAAACAATGGCAGACGAAAGAATGAGAAAGGACACATGCAATAATAACGTTGGTGAATGCAGATATTGATCGAGAACGAGACTCGCTTAGCTAATGTATAATAATAAATAATAATGAAAATGGGTCAGATTTTGTATCACAGAAGAGTCAGCAGTATCCGATACCGACGCAAGTAACAGAATGTGTTGACTTATATCGAACATTAATTCATACACTCCTACTAAAACAGGGCATGTCTAATTAAAAAAGTCCAGTAATACTTTTTCCAACACCGGGGACTGAACCCAAGATTTCTTCGTCAGCAGTTGCTCTTCCAGCCTTATTTCCAAAAATAAGTATCTATATGTAAGCGGAAAAATATAATCGTGGTCACCCCGAAGCAACAAGAGAAATGTCTCGAGACGCAAATAAATTCCTTTGATCAGCTAGCCCTTTGACACTTTAGCATCGTTCCATCACAATAGCCGTGCGAGCGGACATATGGCCACCCTATTCACACAACCTATTGTGGCCAGTTATTTATGTCGGGAGTGTCTTATATGTGGTATATAGCACGTCTTCAAATATCAAAGTACTACATGGGTGGACGTTTTGTTGTTTATTCTTGGAAAATTACGTAAATATTGTACGCCGCAATTTCGTTTATAAAAAACGTATGATCAACTGTTGGATCTGTAATAAAAATCAGCAATCGTATCGTATTAATATTTGTATAGAAAGTTCGAGAATGTATTGAATTATAAATGTATTATTTGAGTTTCGATAATGCATAATATTTATGAGTGTCTCTCTGTTCGAGTAGTTGTAAGCACGACTGCTTATCGAGAGGTCCTGGGTTCGATTCTTGGGTAGGATGTTGTTTTTTTCTTCTAACATCAATTTTTAATTGCATTTTCAGGTAGTGATTCGGAGTCTAGATTTGTTCCCGGTACATGGCACTAGGTTTATCCACAAGTTGCAAGTGCGACTGCCAATCCGGAGGTTCCGGGTTCGATTCCCGTGTCGAACAATACAAAATTTTTTAATAAGAAAATTTTCTACCAGAAAAACTAAATTTGAATTCTAGTAGTGGTTCAGAGTCTGGATATGTTCCCGAGGCATGGCAATAGGCTCTCCACCTATTCCATAGTGGGACGTAAATTTAACCGGTGAGACAGGGGAGTGTTCTGCATTCCTCTGCCTACCTCTTTGGGGATTACAAACGTGAAGTTACGTTTTTAAATTCACACAATGTATTGTAATAATATTTGTATTCAAACATTTTAAATGACAGAGAGATATAAGTACTGATTACATAAAAAGGTAAGCAACATTTTGTTCGTTGAAATATGTATGTAATCAGTAATTTTTATATCATTCAACATCTCAAAAGTCGTGAATCACGTCGTTGTCTTTTTAAACACGAGACTGAAATTATAAATAATTTATAAATAAGCCACCTCACACACAATATATACAGAAAAATACAAGATCCTACAAACATTAAATTATCTTTTAAACATATAATAATAAAAAGTTGACAAGTAATGCATAATACGACTTTATGGTATCGATCAAAACGTTTGTCTTCATGTCAAAATCTTAAAAAAACATCCGAAATCGAAACACTTAATCACAACGATATCATAGAAAGACTTGTTGACTTCATCTCGAGCGGAAAATACCGGGCAGTGTAATTCTGGCGCGAATGTACACAACACGTTCGCTGAGGCCTATTTGCAAGAGTCCGTAACATATGGTACGCGAAGCGTGGCAAGCCAGGTAGATTTCGCTAGTACGACGGAGGTGACTGACCCATTGACTGACGGTAAGTTTTGTTTTTCTTTACAACTTTTCGCGCCATTATTCAACTGTCAATTTTTTTTACTTCCATAGCTTAAATCTTTCGCTAGTTATTATTTAATTTTGAAAGTAAATACATTTTTGATAAGTGCTTGTAATACTTAATTATAAAAGCAATTCATCGTAATACACCAATGAAATCTGCTGTGTATTTAATATGTATGTAGTGTCATTCAGCGATATCTCAATTGTAATATTATTACTTATAATATAGATAACGCTATATCAAAAGGAATTAGCAACCGATAATATCAAATGTTCTAACTTCTAAACAATAACATAGTAATCAGTACAATGTTATTGATAATAGATATGACGGTTCTCCTGATTTTACATATT
The DNA here is from genome assembly GCA_018245835.1 of Mysoria sejanus stolli. Classification (NCBI taxonomy): domain Eukaryota; kingdom Metazoa; phylum Arthropoda; class Insecta; order Lepidoptera; family Hesperiidae; genus Mysarbia; species Mysarbia sejanus. Next base: position 4,071 of record DWEJ01002907.1, on the reverse strand, counting down.
GCGTTAGTACTGTTTATAATTGAAGTAAACGTACAGAAACTAAATAAAATTAATAATTTTATAACATTGCGTATTTGTATTCAGCGTTAATTTATCATACCAGCAACGGAACAAAGATTGTTATTACATAATAAGTCGAACTGGAATATAAGTGTCTACACTTACAAAACCATAATTTGAGTGCACTTTTTTGTATTCCTGGAAAATTTATACCATTTAAACATAAAAACTGTGGAATATAAAATTAATATAAAATCTTCAAAATCGAACATCGGTTTAAATACTCATCCTAATAATTTCAAGTCCTATTCGTTTCCATATAAAACAAACAATTCCAAGTAGGTCACAAGGTAAAACGATTCTACGATGCCCATATTTAAATGACAATTAACAGGTACCACAAACATTTCCGATAGTTCTACCGACATTAACATACCTAACTCGTTTTTAAACGAAAATGTCATCACCAAGTGGAATTAAACAGCTGTAGACACAATAAATTTATCATTTTAAATAACTATGCCACGTAACTTCAAGTAAGTCTTAAAATATAGTCACGCCCATATTTTTCTGGAGGGTAGACCGAGTGTCATGATTCCACGTTTCACCAATTATAAGCAACATTAAATAAAGGGTTAGCCTATTACCATACATTAAAAAATATCAACAATACAAATGATAACAGATAAAAAAACCGTCAATATCTTATAGGCGGCTTATAACTGAAAGACCCAAAAGAAGAAAAAAGTCTCCAATAGCAACGACCATTTATAGAGAAATCAAAGGTCAATCGAAGGTCAATGTCAATATAAATGTCCAATGTTGGTATTTAATAAATTCATAATATTTTTTGTACATACTACTTCATATCTTCAGGCTACGACCCTCACATGCTAGGCAGAAAGGTTTCAATTCCAAATATATTTCCGTGTACTGAGCTGACCTGTTTCTCCTACATTAATTACTAAAAACATAACTTCACGCCTGTAATCCCCGAAGAGGTAGACAGATGAGTGTACTACACCCCCACGATTCACCAGTTACGTTTACGTCCCACTATGAAATCACCTATCCCACTCTATTGCCATACGCCGGGCACATATCCAGACTCCGCGCCACTAATCATAGAAAATCTAAATTACTATAGAAAATCTAAATTGGAAAACTTCAGGAGTAAGTCCCCAACCCGGGTTTGAACCCAGAACCCGATCGGCAATCGTGTTTGCAACCAACACGACCGACGAAGCAATCACGGACTATATATAGAAATATTGATAAAAATTAACACCACGCCTGTAATCCCCGAAGAGGTAGACACAATGTAACTAATCATTACTGATTACAAAGTATTTTGACATTTCACAAAATCACTTGAGGTGAAATTCTCAAACTGTTATTATTCTTAACAAATATTGCTAAAAGCTATATAATATATACAACGTCGTTATTTTATCTGCAAGATTTAATTAAGGAACAAGCCACATTTCCACTTACAATAATATTAATCGGTCATATTTCACTTCACATTTATGATATTGATACATTTTATGGTATTCAAGTAAAATAACTACGAATTGGGTACTTCGGCATTGTAGAGAAATATTAGATACAACGTTTAGGTATTCATATAAATGTTAACCGTCTAATTATATTCATTGAAGCCAATGTCCAATACAGAGATATTAGTTTAACGAACCTTTTTAATTTTAATTGTGCAAGTGATAAATTTGGTACGTTTTTTAAGAAGGCTACGCATTAATATCTCCTCTGTTATACCTATGTACATACATTACGCTGGCTCGTGCCCGTTTGCCAGGCCAATTGTGAAAAAGCTTTTTGGTATCATCTATTTCACTCAGAACAACTTCCACTCAGAATAAGAAGGGTTAGGCCGTATTCTGTGGCGTTAGACAACCGCTATTCAGCGGATTACAGACGCATTAGTGTTTATTGGGCAGAGCTCTGAATCTTATGTTTTCTTTCCTTATTATATACCTATATACATAGATTAAAGACAAATACATTCATTATCGTCATCATCATCAGCCAATTCCCGTCCACTGCTGGACACAGGCTTCAACAAAAGCACGCTCTTCGGGTACAAGCTACCAATCACTTTGCATATATCTTGACTCCACTAGCCACACGACGCCAAGTCGTAGTCTCCACTTCAGAATACATCTTTACTTTAATTTTTTCCTACAATATCCATGTGTATTAGTTACGAACATATCAGTGCCCGAATGTGCAAGGAAATTTTCGTTTTGAAATGAAATGCAAACATCGGTAATAAAAACAAAATGGCGTCAAATTGACGCGAGATGCCATTGTGCGGGCTATTGTTTGACGTACGATTGAAGTAGTGTATTCACGTTACGTCAGTCCCGCGATAAAGGCAGCTAGCAGCTGTGATGTGATGTAATTATATAGTGACGGTTGCTCCTCTCGACCTTCCAATTGATAAGATAATAGTCGCTTGGCAGTACCAGGCGATGATCTATTTATAAGTAGTGAAATTAAAGTATACTTTGTCTAATAATTCACTTTGCCGCGCAAATTGAGTACAGATTAAATATCTAACTTTCATAAATTTCAACGCCTATTGGTATTACACTCATAGTAGTGGTGAATAGAGCCAGAAATAAAATGGATTAGTTCGTCAATGCATTATATGCGTTTGTGGATGTTCTTGCTGCAGATTCATTTAATTGTGCTATTATCCCTATCGAGGATGTCTGAACGAACAAAGAGTATCCTGTGATTACCGTATAGATGTGCACTGCTCTTGCTCAATTACAGCTTATTTATTGACTCGATTTTTTATTGGATAATGAACAAACACTACTTCTGTATAGGTACTTTAAATTACCACAGATAAATTTAAAAAATCAATAAAATTTAAGAATATGTTTGATTAAATTGACTGCCTCGTTGGTCGTGTTGGTTGCAAGCACGACTGCCGATCGGAAGTTCCCGGGTTCGATTCCCGGGTCGTACACTGCAAAACTTTCTAATTTAAATTTTCTAGTTGTGATTGGGAGTCTGGATATGTGCCCGATGCATGGCAAAAGGCTCCCAGCTATTCCGTAGTGAGACGTAAACGTAACCTGTGAAACGAGGGAATGATCTCCATTCCTCTGCCTACCTCTTCGAGGATTACAGGCGTGAAGTTACGTTTATGTTTGATTAAAAATGTTTTGTTGTATTAATACATTTATTAAAGATAATGAATCTAGGCACAGTTATATGCTCTGATGGCCTACACTAAACTATTGCACAATAGATACATACATAATTAGTAAAGTAATTAAAATTATTTACTATCTGTACTATGATATCGACTAATATATTCTTGAAATAACGTTTCCCCAAACAACTTATTTACAGCGTTTAAATGTAAATAACATATGATATAAATATTGCATATACACAAGAGTTAATAGTGATGTAGCAATAATAAATCTAGATCATGTCATAAACAAAACTCACCAGTCATAGTCAAGGACATAGATAATAAATGTTCTTTAAAAAAATAACGCAAAAGGGGCCTGATAAGGTAGATAGTGTTTTTTAAGTAATCTCGTAATCTTGTTACGAAAACATCACGCACCCCCCGTATATAATATATAAATATGTATACGAATATTTTTATCTTATGTACACATATATAAAATTATCCACTGAAGTCACACAGCCTTTAATCCTTCATAACACCTATAAGCTGTCATTGCGCTGGTGTTGCCAACCAAGTTCACCTCTTGCGTGGATGACCGTTAATTGCATATTTACACAATACATTCAGCAGACACGGGATTTTTTTTATAAACTTCGTACCATGTTGAATTCGAACCACGATAATAAGGTTTTCTTTGACCGGAAACCGTTTAACTAAATCCTCAGTAAAGAATTTTTTTTTACTGTCTTATTTGTTACCATCAACTACACTTTCATTCCTAAGATCTAGAGCAGGGCTTCTTAAACTATGGGTCGCGATCCCAAATGGGGTCGCGTAGCAAAATTCTGGGGTCGAGAGATTTTAATGTCAAATATTTATATATACTAATTTAATTA
>DWEJ01002906.1:0-10950 GCA_018245835.1 Mysoria sejanus stolli | reverse complement strand
ACGTAAAAACGTATGCGGTGAGACGTGGGAGTGTTCTGCATTCCTCTGCCTACCTCTTCGGGGATTACAGGTGTGAAGATAAAAAAAAAAAAAAGATTATGATTTAAAGATTATTACGATTTTAAACCGTTTTCTTTCAATTACTCTGAAATAAATATTTTCATGCCAAAACAAGTTTTAAAGTTCAATATGAAATCATTATGGACTGGCCCTTAAAACGATCTAGCACATAGCTTACGAAGCGCGCAAACACTTCTAGTTCTGACTATGGTCATTGGTATGGATTTCTTAAGATACAGACATGTTTTCTGTTTAATAATTATCTATATGAAATGTTATACATATTAAATACATATATGTATATAACATTTTCAATATTTTAAAATAACTTATCCATTCAATTTCCTAACAGGTATACTGTGGTATTTTATAACAAAATTTTTCTGCGCACCAAAAACTTCAGCTAATACTTTCAAGCATAAATCAGAGGGTATCAGAACGGCTTACATTACAACGCATTAGTGCCCTTAAGAGTAGTTATAGCGAACACCTACCAAGATTAGAAAGATTACGAAACGACTATTTTTATATCAAATATAAACTACATGCATAGAGTGGATAATATAAACGCCAGGTCCCTCCCGAGGTAGACAGAGAGCACCCAATGCCAAATATATCCGTCCTGACACATCTGAAGTACCTACTCCTTTTATATTCGTCACTCTATTAATGCACACGACACAATGCCATACATACAATTCAGGTTTAACACCAAAATTACATATAGGTAATACCATCAATTTAGCTACGCTATTTTATACAGTAATTACACAGCAATAAAGAAATAGATTACAAATAAAGCTTAGACGTTTTCTAACCTCAATATTGGCCGGGTCACGTTAATAAAACACAATACTCTACGTCTGTACGTGGATTACAGACACGACTTAGCAAATTTGTTGTCCAAATAAAGCAACGTCGACCGCTAAGCATGATCTACACATGCCCTCACTACATCGCACCAGATCACAATCAACGGGCGGTCCAACGCAAAATGGACATAAAAACAATAACAATAAAATGCAGTTTCACATGCGCGTTTATCGGGATCAACGGCACTTTAAGTGGATTTGCAAGCCTATGGTCTCGATGCGATAATTTCCTTAAAGAAACACACCAGCTGCTAATATCTAGTAGAACGGTCGTTTTGCAGTTAACATTATCCGTAAAGTTACATTGTCTTTGTTAACATGCGGATTAGTTATTGCATTTTGATGTGAGTAAATGCGAGGATGGCAACATTAAGGGGGTTAATTCCTTGTGTATAGACTTTTTGTATGGCAGAATTATAACGGCTAGATTTCTATTTATTTTCTAATATGATACTACAATGATCTTCGTAATTAGAATTGTAACGTCTACAATACAATGTATTTTAACAAATAATACAATGTAACCAAACATTGAATGTGTAACTTAGAACATTTTTTAACTTTATATTGTAAGATTGCTACTTCCACACAATGATAGTATTTAGTAAAGTAATGGGTGCTGCGTTTGTCTGTTTATATTCTCTTGAGACATGTCTATACTGTTACGAGTTTCAGTGTATTTTAACAATGTGTCTCTTTTCCAGAGTATGCGTGTTTCTCACGACATTGAATGTACACGCAAACGCTAATAGAAGGGAACGGCGCTATCTTCTGTTCACGAAAGGCACGCAATGGGGTGTAAGTGATATTTTTGAAAACTTTCTTCTCAGTGCTTACGTTCAATTTTCGGGTGTAGCAATGGAGTTTGGATAAGACAAGTTTAAAACTTATTAAGGACTATTTAGGTTTCTTTTATATTACACTTTAGTCTAATTGAAAACCATTTATGAGTTTATTTACCGATTATCATACAATTATTGTAGTCGTCATTTTTGGAGCAACCTACAAAATCTGTATTCAATTAAAGAACTGATCTGATAGACCAATATATGTGTATGGTGAATCGTTTGATAGGAAAATCCATAAACCAAATTATAGATATTTGCGGCTTAACATGATATTACAGTATCGGAACGGTCCAAGCTAGACTTAAAATGTCGCATCTGTATTTATCTGAAAAACAACTTCCTATTTGGAATCCTATTTGTAATAGGTCATAGATGAAGGGGCTGCAGCGACTACTTTTCATTAGTTAGCTTACATTGCAGTTTAGAAACAACACTTAATGAAAAATTACATATCTCCAAAGCAATGTTCAAATCCACAAGCGATATAAACGCTTCAACGTTAATTTTATACTTGTATATATTTATCAGGGTACCACATTATGATTTTAGGTGTTTGGAACAGTGTCTGTGCCTTTAGAACCCCCGGAAACTACAGTAAGCGTGGCTTGGTTCTTCGAAGCTAATTACTACGCCGTGGACAACGCAACCTATCTAGATGCTTTACTTGGAGATATAGAAGTATGTATAGATTACGTATAACATCAGTCAATACCTACAACCCGACTATTTATTATTTGGCTATCTAATCTAGAGGTATCAGGTTCAAATCCGAGACACACCCTACTGATTTGCAATAGATGCTTTACACCATTGATTTTCAAAAGTCAACGATGTCATGCAGCTTATTGTAGAAATCTTTTAGGATTAAAATATCATGCTCCTCATAAAGGCGAAGCAAACCATCTTTAAACTACCAGAACGTGTGAAAGTCCATAATTTTCATGAAAACGTGCGAAGACTACAAATTTACACTCACTCAGAATATATATAGTTTAAGATCTTGGTGTTTACTCTTAAAGTATTTTTAATATGTATTAATATGTTTATTGACCAATACAGTAAAGTAAGTTTAAGAATATTCCTTATTGTATAGCAATATACATATTGCTGTACAATATCCGGGATTTTAGGCGTGATGTTACGTGATATTCTTTTTTTAGGTGCCAAGTGTCCGAAAAAAACGCAACGCATCAAACAACAATAACTTAACGAGAAGATACGTGTACATCCTTATAGAGTCTATGATGTCTAAGTAAGTTACATTTATAAACATTAGTAAGTTACAATTATAAATATTAGTAAGTTACATTTATAAACATTAGTAAGTTACATTTATAAACATAAATAAGTTACATTTATAAACATTAGTAAGTTACATTTATAAACATTAGTAAGTTACATTTATAAATATAAGTAAATTACACTTATAAACATTAGTAGGTTACATTTATAAAGTTACGTTTAAAAAGTAAGTTACATTTTTGTTCGTTTGAACATTCAAAATCAGTTGCTATAACTATGTACATGGAGAAACATCTTGAGGGAACCTTCACACTTTAGAGGTTTTGATAATGTTATCCTAGACATTTAAAGTCTGCTCAATCGCACTGGGTTATTTGGCGCCATTAGGCGGTCTCGTTCTCCCAATAGATCCAATAGATAAATTGTATTATATCTCACTGTAAAGTTTATAAATTGTGTTATATCTCGTTGTATCTATTCTTCAAACTCTATTAAATAATTTAAAGAATCGTTTCTTATTACTTCCAAAGAAGACTATAAAAGTTACTTTAACAAATATTACAGTAATTACAATATAACATTCAAACAAAAAAAGAGAATACGCACACTGTTTTCCAACTGTGGAAATATAGAGTTGGGTGATTTATATTCATTTGAATCATGTAGCGACCATTCTATTATGCTTTATTCTACATTTTTATACTGGATTGCTATCTTGACAGTTTTATATAAATATTTGACTTTAATTTAAAGTAGGGTTGTCCAAACCCGACCGATAGATTTTACGAGATAACAGTAAGCAATTAATAAATCAATATAAATGTAATATGTAAACTTGTTTGAAATAATTTCACAATTGAAAAATTGTTTTGTAAAAGTTATACTTCAATAATTTTACCTAATAAATTATTACGAGAGTAATCGATAACTATTTATCAAACTAATTGTTGTTAACAAGACAACTAAGTTAGCAGAAGACAGTAGTACACTCCCACGATTCACCAGTTACGTGTACGTCTCACTATGGAATAGGTGGTGAGTCTATTGCCATACATCGGGCGTATACACAGACTCTAAGCCACTATTAAAAAATCTAAATGAAATAAAAATCGATAGTGCCCGATAGTGTTTGATAAGCCACCAACACCGACCAATGAAACAGTGATACAAGAAGTGACAAATATTTTTAAAACGTTTTAAAAATGTGTAATTTAAAGTAATCACGTACTGTACTAACATGTCGACTGAACCCTGTAAAATACAAAACTAATCGATATTGAGAAAATTGACAATAAACAATCCCAAAACACCAGTACATGTCATTTTACGCAAACAAGAGAAGATTTTCTAATATGGATTTTCTAGTAGTGGTTCGGAGTCTGGATATGTGCCAGATGCATGGCAATAGACTCACCACCTATTCTATAGTGGGACATAAACGTAACCGGTGAACCGTGGGGGTGTTCTGCATTCGTCTGCCTACCTCTTCGGGGAATACAGGCGTGAAGTTACGTTCACGTACTGTACTAATCACAGGTAACTTAGTCAACGAGTTTTATATCTGACAGCCCTAAATATCAAACAGTTTTATTTATTTACCAGCGGCAGTGGTTGTATTTCGTGGACTGAAATGTTTAATCACACTGGCAAACGTTCCATCCATTGGCTGTTAATATCAAATCAAAATGATTTATGAGTTTTTCTTTCTCATTCATATTAGTTGCCGTTATATTATGTCTTTCTAACACCATTAAAACAATTATAAAATTAGCGAATATTGATAGCACGACACTTTACAGATTTTTTATAATAATAATAATATGTATTAAACATATAAAGCCGATAAACAAAGAGATTAAGCTACGACAATAATTATCTATTATCCATTAAAACACTTTATGTCATTTATATTACGCTCAAAAGTAGCTATCTAAAATTTTAGCAGGCAATATTAAAAATGATACACGCGGCGTTACATGGGACTTTAAACTTTAATCCGAGTGGATTTGCTATAACTAAAGACTACATTTGCTTGCAGACATGGCTATCATGGGCGGCCCTGCTTGCTACGGGCCATTTGCGAGAGCGGCACCTCACATTTCTTGCATAATGGCGTCCTGGGCGACATACTTCATCTCATTCTCACGTAAGTTGGTACACACAATGACCATAAACCTATCTATGACTGTAATAGCTTCTTGTTGTCTGCTTGGGATGTATTTTATTAAAGTTCAACTGCAGACTTACTGCAGGTACTACAATACACTAGTTTCATGTCGTTTTAGCTGAAACTTTTCCGTTTCTATATTTACCGTAATTAAATGAGAATGCATTTGAATGAATGGTGAGTCTATTGGGATACACGGGACACATTTTCAGATACCGGGCCACGAATACAAAATCTAAGTTAGAGAATTCACAGTACCCGATACAGGATTTGAATGCAGGACCTCACGATCGGCAGTCGGCAGTCACTTACAACCAACACGACCAACGAGGCAGTCTATTAGTATGACTAACATCTATTAAATTATAAAATGTCGCACTACGTCTGCACTTTTAGAATTTTATTGCTATAAGGCAGCATCTCTTGAAAGATGTGGTAAGCAAAATCAAGCCAAAAAAGCATTCCAGTACTAGTATAAGAGTAACAAATGGTAGCCGGACAGAAACTAAACTTCAATCTTACTTCAATACAAATATTGTATAGGTCCGACATTGGAACGGTAGGGCCTGATATGATGGTGTCATATTTTTTATACCTTGTACTTTATTTTCAGGCCGTCAACATCAAGAGAAGAAGACGACTTAGAGGATTGTTACTACGAAGCTGAATACTTTGGCTTAGAAAATGCCTGTGGACATTACGATGACCATTGTCCGATTAACCCTTTTGATTTGATGTCCTTGCATGTTGATTATTAAACGAGACTTGAATTTTTCGTTTTGTATCGTCGGGCTACATCCCTTACAGCTTAGACTGAGAGCACCTAGTACGAAACATTTTATTATTCAAATCAATACACTAACCTAACTGAGGTGCCTTCCTAAAACAATATCGACTGACTCCAAACTCTCTCATAGTACAGGACTTTTATTTTTGTATTTTCCAAACAATTCCCGCCGTTGAAATTCGCGGACCGACCCGTTAAAATTACGACCGGTCCGTGCGCAAACTGTAATATGCAATATCAATCGCGCACTACCGCAGCCCTACAACAGCAACGGTAGTTGGAATGTTATTGTGCGGAACGGAGGTGCAAGCGATTCATTGTATTATTCAAGAATCTAAATTACATGTAATTTTAAAAAAAGAAGGTATTTTATGAAGCAAATCAGGTCTTTTAGGATAGGTCTCTAAGGATAGATCTGTATGGATAGGTCTGCAAGGATACGTCTGTAAGATAGCTCTCTAAGGATAGGTCCGTAAAGATAAGTCCGTAAGGACAGGTCTATAAGGATAGATCCGTATGGATAGGTTCGTAAGGATAGGTCCGTAAGGATAGGTCTGTAAGGATAAGTCCGTAAGGATAGTTTCGTAAAGGTAGGTCCGCAAGAATAGGTCTGTAAGGAGACATTTGGTTGTACCCCGTGAGGGGACCTAGCGTGAAGTTATGTAGATATTTTCCACAAAATTCTTATCGTTTAATCGTCGCGCGAGATCTTACTTACAGATCTGATACTTCTACTGCGTTTATCAGTCTCTTTATACTAGGTTTTGGAGTATAACGCCATTTTCAGTCAGAAATATGGCTATTTGGTAGTCTAATTGGTGAGTCTGGGTCCGCCCGAAATACCTTATTAAATGCCAATAGCTTTTCAAGAATCTTCCAGAAACGAGATAACAGGGTATCATCATAAAACAGTCTGTCTTACAACAAATAGGTACAAAGTTATAAATTAATGATGCTTCCAACTCATGCGTACCGATTTGCCCTTTTACACTACCCGCACTTAATTACACAAATTAAACTTCAACATTCTCACTAATCATACCCGTATTTGAGATATTATTACCCAAGCAAAAATTAATAAGTATTAATACTAAGCAATATTAATCACGCCAAAACGTAATTGCAATTTTATAGTTGTGAGAACTATATTAATATGATAGAAATATCTATTATCCACATTGTTATGATCCCTACAAACACCCTAAAGGGACGCCTAGTCCCAGCAGTGGACTTGGCTGTTGATGATGATGATCGTAAAACATTTGTACGATTAAAAAACTTTCGACATGCCGTTATCGGTTTTCTTTGAAACAGCATGATAGAGTATCCACTAGGTCTTTAGTAAGGGGACATATATCCGTGTCCAGAGGAACGTAAGGCGTCTAACTAGCAAAGGAGAAGTTCAGCTTAACTTAAGATTACATAACAACATAAAAGCTAATCCAAAATATTATTGTGTTACAAAATATAACAACTATCTTGTTCTCGAGGGGCTGCAAGCGGAACTGATGATCAAGAGGTCCCAGGTTTGATCCCGGGTCACGTATTAGTGGATTTTTCCAACTTACAATTTCTAGTAGTAGCTCAAGATACGGATTTGTGCAGATATACACGGTAATAGACTCACCTGTTAATCTATAGTAGGCCGTAGATTAGGCAAATGGATCGGAGGGGTGTGCTATACGGCTCTACATGACCTCTCGGGAAATAGACGCGTAAAAATGAAAAAATGCGCCTTAATTTTCGTTCTACAATTTGAAATTATATTAACACCGTAGTTTATACCGTTGCCGTCAACGCAAACAGAAGCTGTTCGTATCAACAAACAATTACCACTGCAGTTGCAGCGCCACACAGCGGATTATAGGAATCATTAACAAATGCTCAGCAATATTTGTTTGTGATTGTGATTGTGATAAACAACGCGGTATTCTGTGTAGTTACGCAGTTTATATATCATATCATTGTTGCTGTTGTTATAACTACTGTTTTATATAACATAAAAAATGGGAACTACTTTATTTTTATATTTAATTAAAAAAATAAAAGACTGCCAGCTAGTAACTTGATTAATGATGATATCGTTAATGTTCTTTTGAAATGGTATTGAATTTGAGTTGTTAGTCAAATTCGTTTAAATAATTTCTTATTAATTTAAATTAATTTAATTTAATTAATTAATTAATCTAATTTAATTAATTTAATGTAATTAATTTAGTGTAGTTTAATGTTCTTTTGAAATGGTATTGAATTTTAGTTGTTAGTCAAATTCGTTTAAATAATTTCTGAAGTTAAGTAAAATAAAAACGTGAAATAAAAAGAAAATGAAAGAAAAGAAAAGAAAAGAAAAAAGAATAGTTAGGACCGCTTACATATCATTTATTAATCCTCTCACAATTTCCTGCCCGGAGCTAAACAATGAAAAACTTGGTATTGTACCATGGAACTTAAACTACCTTACTAAGAAGTAAATTTAATGTAATTAAAAGCAAGAAATGTTAGCCTGGTTGTTATAACTTCGAGTACAACCGTATGCTGTAATTCAAAGCTTTCACACTAAATGTTGCATTTAAAAAAAATAACTACGTTAAAAAAACCAACTTCAAAACTAAAAAGTAAAAAGTAATAAAGATTTAATAATAATTACATACTACCTATTATTTACATGTGCTATTCACTAATAGGTTTGAAGTCGGTGCCAAGCCAATTTAATACTTACGTATACGAATTAGTGAATAGGTAGTATATAATTAATATTAAATCTTTATAATTTATTACTTTTTAGTTTTTAAGTCGGTTTTTTTAACGTAGTTATTTTTATCCTAAAACAGTTTTCGTTACGACTCAATGTTATGAACTTTATTCATGTACTACACCTATTTGTCTCTTAGGTTAATATTAAGATATTGCATATTCGTAGTGTGGCTTTAATACGTTTTATAAGTGCCTTTAGTAGAATATAAATCGTTACAGAAATATTACAACTGTACTGCATAAGGAAGATAGAGGTTGTTTATGGTACAGAAGAGCAGTATACCACTTCTTATTATTTTAATATTAAGGCTGTAATCGAAAAAGATCAGAAGATTGCATAATGCATTGATATAATTGCATTTTTTATTAACACATAAGAAAGATAATGGGGTTAGGTCTGTTAGGATAGGAATGGCATAGAGTGATCATACGTGTATGAAAATATTTAATAAAATCAATCAGTAGTGCAATGAATATTAACATACCTACTCGTAAGTGAACTGAACTATAACAACAAAAACATATCAATAATATTTTTTCTGATGCAGTGGGTACCTATTATCTAAAATAAAACTAATGACAATAAATTTGTACACTCTTGAAACTCTATACCATACATTTTTAAAAAAAGCAAAATGTTTTACAAGTCAGCAAGTATACGGTAATGACAATGTACACGTTTAACTAAATTACGAAACTTGTAAACTATTTCTCTAATCACAATGTTCGATAAAAGTTTATTATAGGTACCAGTACGGTCGTAAAAATATCGGATTACAATAATAAACTATTAATTTTTTCTACTTTCTTTTTTTTTCTTGTTTCTTCCCAATTTCGAAATAGTAAAATATTCATACCCATTCAAAATAAGAAAAAGGGTAAAGTTATGTACTGTTAAGTCACATAAAAAGGTGTAATTCATACGTGTATATAAGAAGAAATTGATTCATAAATCAACGCTCAGCCAAAACCACTGAGCCTGGAATCATGTGTAGTTAATATATGATCTAGTTATATCTAGACGTGACACGATCTTTACGCCTTTGGTTTATTGTAATGTATTGTAATATTGACTTCTGCGCGACAGAGGTTTCGGGCAACAGCTAGAATGGATGTCTACAATAATATATAATATATCTACTAACTGGAAGGTAAAGTGCGAACAACAATATATTAATACTAATGTATATGTATAAGTGTCTGTTTATAGAAGTGTTATTTCACATAGGTAACAGTTCGTGTACGACCACATCGGGCGGATGAAGGCCCTCGCATCGTGCATGTAGTCAGCGATAAGGTAAAATGCTTTATAATGTTACCATTCAACTGTTTACGAATTCACGTTTAGTATATTACCAAAGCCCTTGAACAGCTGCCACCAAACAGCGATATCAAACAGCTACATGGAACTAAACATATAGGTACACTTGACAAAAATTGATTATTTTGTAATTACTCAAAACGCCGTACTTTCTTATAAAATATTCAGTGTTTAACATTCATTACTTAACACTCATTCGTACTGTACTGTATTCATAATATTTTCTAAATGTTTCTTGAGAAAGTGTTTTTTATATTCGTAACTTCACGACTGTAATCACCGAAGAGGACTGCAGAACACTCCCACGTTTTACCAGTTACGTTTACGTACCACTATGGAATAGGTGGTGATCCTTTGGAATATGTCGTATTTGGGATTTTATCTTGTAAGTAGCTTTGTTTATAAATTTGTTGTTGTTTTATGCCAATAGGCTCATCGCCTATTCTATAGTGGGACGTAAACATAACTGGTATAAAGTGCGAGTGTACTGCACTCTGCCTACCTCTGCCTACCTGCTCCGCCTGCCTGCTCCGCCTACCCATATTGATACGCGTATGTATTATATACGCGTGATGTAACGTTGATGTAAATTGAATAGCGATTTACTCTCATACATATTGTTGCTATATATTTTGTCGCAGGTACTAATTTTTTGCAACTTTAAGTAACATCAAATATATAGCATATAAGTTAAATTGTTTTAGTGTATTGATTACCTATATGTATCAAGAAATAAAGAATATCCAGGTGATTGAAGATTTAAAATACGAAATCGTTTTTTTTCTACTTTAATATCAGTAGTGGGTCGTGAGAATCTTCATATTAAATGCCTCGTTGGTCGTGTGGTTGCAAGTGCGACTGCAGATCGGGAGGTCCTGGGTTCGATTCCCGGGTCGAAC
>DWEJ01002905.1:0-10951 GCA_018245835.1 Mysoria sejanus stolli | reverse complement strand
ACTTATACTTTATCATCGTGTTATTGTTAGTGAATTACATTACTGGGTAAGTTTTTGACATCATCTTAACATTAGGTAATTTTTTATGATGAATATTGATAATCTGTTTTATGAGACACTAAGATTGGTATATTTTCGAACTATATACGAGTATATGATGTGTATATTTTAAAAATAAACCCTCAATGTAGGTTTGTGTTGAACAGTGGACTACAATTGGCTGATGATGATGATAATAATGATGTAGATAATGATAATAACGACTGCAATGATAATGATGATAATGATGATTAAAATGATGATGATGATGGTCACGACAATGATGATTATAATGATGATGATAATGACGATGACAATGATGATGATGATGGTCACCACAATGATGATGATAAGGATTATAACGGTGATATAAATTTTGCGTTATTTTAATTTATTTTTCTCATTTAACCTACGAGCAAACATAATTTTCTACCATATCGTTTGAATTGCCTCATACACAGTAGTTTTCATTTCGGTCGCAATTTCCCCGCGTATTTTCTCACATGACACAAAATCTTAAAGAGAGTTTTTCACCCACTCTCAAGGACTTTCTTAGAGTGCTTATGTTCGCTTAAAGAGGCTTTATGAAAACGCGGGTATGTTTCAGAAAGGTTCTTAAGACTTGTTTCCTCGTTGGCGTGTAATGAGAACGAAGGAAGCAATGTAATGGAAGGTAACAATATGCAGGAATTCTAGAAATTTCGAGGTGCTAACAAGGACAGCTTTCGTGTTACTTGCTTTTTCAATTAAAACATATTATTATTTAGCAGGTTTTAGTGAACGTAAAATGACGGTGTATGATGTAATATATCTTTTTTTACTAAACTGAAAAGAGTTTTTGCTTAAGCTTTTGTATTTTATTAAAATTACTAACAAAATAAAGGAACAACAAATAACAGCACATGAATGTATGGAAATATTTATAGAAAATTATCATGAAAATAAATACCCTTGATACTTTGATTACGGCTTATTAAATTATACCAAAAAAAATAACCCCTGAAACTTTAAAAAAGGGACATCATAGTTATACACTGCATGAAACCAACTTTAAACGTTGTATAAACCTTTTAATTTGAATGATACTACCAAAAACGTATTAGATGCATTAGTAATTGAGGAGTTTAGTCAATCTAATATTCACGATAGACTTATAATTGGACCTATATTGGATTGCTGAACAGGGGCAATAAAAAAACACTGCTGTCAATCAATCAGGGATGTTACGAGTATTCGCATCCGCATCCGCAAATGCGGAATATTCGCATTAATACAGACATCCGCATTCACATCCGCATCAATCAAGGCGGAGTTTTTACGGATGCGGATTCAAATTAACAAGTAACTACATGTAAAGAAAGTGGGCGGAGCTACGAGTAGAGTGGCACGTGCTCCGCGTTTGTTTTGGTAATTGTTATTATTGCATTCATTCGATAACTGACGAATAGGAAGGCGCACATTGGTAACGAGATCCTACAAGTTTTGGTTGTTGTGTTTAACATTTTAATAATTATCCTTTTAAAATCCGCATCCGCATCCGTATCACATTCGCATCCGCATCAAATCCGCATCCGCGTATGTGAACATTTAATAATCCGCATCTGCATCTGCATCCGCGGATGTCAAAATTCTTGCATCCGTAACAACCCTGATAAACACAGAGTGAATGTGGCATGAAATGATGGAATCTTTTAAACAATTCGTGTGTTGAATCCTGAACGTGTCGTGTTTTCGTAATATACGTGTACCTACCTACTGTGTATGAAGGAAACAGAAAGCACGCTGTAATATACTCTACAACTTTTATTAGATATCTATTAACGTTTACAATTACCACTATAATCAAGTTGATAACAATTTGAAATGACAAAAATATTTGAATACCAGGTAATCATGCTATATGAACGTCCATAATAAAAACATAAATTAGAGACTATTAACAATGCTTGTTGAGAAAACGTAAACTATACGTCGTGCAGTGTCCGAAGTCTCATTTTAATCTATAGCAATTTGTCTATGGCATTTATACATTTTGCGTTAAACATACAATAATATACCTTTTGATTTTCGGCCCGTCTTTTTAAAATTTCCTGCTGACATTTATAACGTCTAACTTACATATTTTATAAACCCTAATAAAATAAATAGGGTTGCCGTCGATGACTAAAATTAATATTGTATGGACATCTATAGCCCCAATCATGATTATGTATTGTATGCAAATATAATTGCTTGAATTGAAGAATTGCTCTTCCGACATTTTATTTATTTCTTAGTCAGAGTATTAAATATTACATATAACTATTACAATCCTAGCAAATTCTTACATTACAAGCTTAACTTAATTTATGAAACCAGAGAACATACGAGTAGGTACATCATTATTATTATACTCTCAAATAAATTGCAACAACATTTCACTACAGACGCAGACAGATAAATAATAACATTATTTTGCTTAAATAAATAACTTTATTATCATTATCATTTTGTCAGTATAATAGCTAGTTAGTGGTCAGGCACGTACTCACTTTATCATAAGAATAATAAGAAAGTCTATAATCATATTTTCGCGATTGTACAAACACATCTACTTAGTAGTTACGAACTTTTCATATCGTCCCCTGACCCCGCGACCTTGGGCCGGCTCGCCAGAGAGCACAACATGCGCAGAGAGCGTGACTTCAGAGGCCGCGTCGCCTTATAGAGAGCTTCCACTCGCGCACTATTCAGGTACTTGAGTGTCTTAACAATAACTTAGCCTGAGCTACATCCGACTTTCAGAGAGGCACGTTCGGTGGTGTCTTGCATGGCTCTGGCGGCGGCGGCCGGCGGTCTTCGGGCAGCCGTGACTGATAGTACGCGCAGTACGGTAGAGGATCCCAATATGCAAATAATGCTTCGCGGGTGTCTAGCACCGTGTTCAACAGCTTCCCTACCGTTGCTGTGTGCCCACATTTAGATGGACTTTGCCATAAGTACGGCAGTGACACGCCAACGCGTGATCCGATCACGACGATCTTGTTCACATGTCTATTTGTGGTGCCTTCTTCCCGCACTAGCCTAAATGAGATGTGGCCAGTCATCGGCCGCGACGGTGATAGGCACGATACGAATCTTTGCACCCAAGCGTCTGCTTCCTCGTCTTTTTGCGGCACCAGTCCTCTCTTCGTCGAGTCCACGCGGCAGGTCACGTTGTTCACCGCGCGCGACTCTTTTAAAGTCGTACAAGTGATCACTTTCTCGCCTTTCGGCTCTCTGACTATGACCCACGGCTTCTCAACACTTATCTCGCGGGGAAATCTGAAATGGGTTTTCTCTTCTGGCATGATGAACCGCAATCGATCCCTCGCGCCTCGGGCACCGGCGCTTGCGATAAAATGTCGTCCCTCTTTCGACGCACCACTCTCATACCACATTCGTACATCCTCTTCGCTGTTTACAACCCAAAATTGTGGTGTCGGCAAGCCGGCGACGCGGCACACTCTTATCAATTCCAGAGGATCGTCTAATGCAACAACGTCACGGGCACAAGGCACGAAACACTGACAACCTATTACTTCTAAGTGCGGTTTCGCTAACGCGTCGTAGTAAGCCGGAGTGGTAGAGCTTACAGGTATGTAGAATACTACAGATTCTCTTTCCACAATTTCTTTCAAGGCTCGTGCATACGCTAACGGATCGGCGGGGTTTGGCCGCGGTACCGTGTAGAAATTGCTTACAGCCGCTGAGTATTTTAACAAAGCGAATTGTCCTTCTATTTCGAAAGCGACCACTCTAGCACCAGCAGAGTGGAAGTTTCTAGCGAGGTGCAGCGCTTGCACAGAACTGCCTCCACTAATCAGCACGGTCCGGGGTTTGTTCGGATTTCTTGAGATTGCTCGTCCAATCACTTTCAACACGCCGATTGGGCACTGCATACATTTCCAGAATATGAATAACGTTGCGGCGATCCATAGGGTCGGTAAAACCACCAATATCTGTTTCCAGGCTGGATGCAAGACGATGCTTAGTAGGGCGAAAAACGGCCGAAGAAATTGTCTTGGACCCCACGTTATAATCCTCAGAAGACGAGGCAGCGGCGGCGGTCGTTCTGGCGATACGGCGCGCTCTTCTGGTATTAATGAGAACGTAGACGAGAATGATCGCCTAAGAGCAGTGAAGTTGGGCGGCTGGTGAGAGCATCGCTTGACTCGTGGCGAGAACACTAGCTCGGTGTTGGACCGCGCGAGGCGGTACTCGGGCGCGCAAGCCGGCATGGCGGGCGGTGGACTGGCGTGCGCGCGCTCGCCTCTGCATATAAACAGCCTCGTTATCTCCACCGCCAGCTTATGTTATTCGAATCATCTTTGCACCCAATTAACTGTTACCTAGTTATAAAAAAACACAAACAAAAACTGGTAACGATCACTGATCCACTGTACCAGTGTATCTTCATTCTGTAATTAAAAACACTAATTTGTATAGATATTCAACCATAGCAATGACATATTATTGTAACATTATATAAAAATTTACAAATAACTGTCAAAATGTATTATTATGTTAGTAATTTTTCAGTATGATTACTATTTCAATATTTTTGAACGAAAGGTCTAATGTTAGCACAGCCAACATGGTATTAAATAAAAAAAATTCGTATGTTTTAATAAGATAGGTATAATTTCAACAGTATAATAACTTCACATACACATAATTAACAACAATATTGATCACTACAATATTTTGCGTACACACAAAACTGACTGAATATTTAATGTGGTCGCTACAATTACCTGTAACACATGTAATATGTACATGTACGTAACATAGTCAAAAAAAAATTAAAAAAATCACGTCATTCTCAAATAGAATTCCTTTTCCTAAGCGTGACATTGGGATGGAAGCTAATTAAACTTTCAAGGTAATTTGTGTAAAGGAAAGCAAAATAGGAAATCAACAAAAGATATTTCACAGGTCGCAAACAAAACAGCTGCATCAAGTTTATTTTTCTAAGAAAATGCATAAAAAGTATTTGATGTACTTATAATACTTTATAACAGAATGAAATATTTCTGATATATAAATTAATTTCTTTCCATAGAGAAAGGCTGGCTCTATGACAACATAGCTGGCTCTAGTACAAGAACAGCACAATAATATCTTGGTACTAGTCACACGTGAGCATTTGATCTCAAACTTGGCAAAAACCATACCATAGCAGCTGATAAACACCGTTAATACATTTTTAGGTAGATAATTTTGCACCTAGATACAAAAACAATACTAGGGCTTATCGCGTTTATTCTGGTCGGGAATAGAACTAACAACCAACAATTCAGTAGTGAGGCAACCACTAAACCAACCTAATCTGAAGAAATACAAGACGAAGCGAACACAGCTTACTTACGATTAGTCTCCGCGCAGTAGGCAACCTGGCTGCATAGCCAGGCAGTCAAAACATTTGGGCAGTCTATTTGTCATCCTTTTGGACGGCTATTTGTCATCCTCTCGTCGAGAGACATAGACGCGGAAAAAATTCGGAACACGAAATACGTCTGGCTGCTACAAGTGCGCGGAGGATGACGGCAGCCACATACATTCGCCAACACTCGTTCTGTCTGCGCGCAGCCGATAGGCTGCCGTGCAACAGGCGCGTTGTAATTGGCTGCCGCAGCCAGGAATTCGTGGCTGCTTAGTGTGGCGGCTCCCATACAACATCATAATGTGTTTGGCTGCCGCAGCCTGGCTGCCTAGTGCGCGGGGGCTCTTAAACATTCGATTTTTTTATATGATCAACAATTCAACACCGACAAAATTTGGCACACCTCACGCATTTACTCATTTTATTTTAGCGTTTTTTGCATTCAGGTAAGCAGTTTATGAGACAAGCAGAGAAGTACGCACGGCTGTACACCTTAACAGTTCTCAAAGAAAATGTTCTCTAAGGCGTGTGAACCCGTACTTGGGCAGCGTGGCAAACTATGCCTTAACCCTCTCACCCTGAGAGGAGACCCATGTTCCATCAGTGGAACGATAAAAGGGTTGGAAAAAAAGTACGCACACATGTTAACCTCTACACGAACGAGGCAGTCATTCCAAACGATATTTATGAAACTTCGCCCTACTTGTATATAATAAAACGAATTGAAATATAGACTAGCAAAATCAAGAGACTACACTAACACCAAGTCATCTACAGCTAATACATAAAAATAATCGCATTATATATAGAAGGCCGAAGGAGTGAATTGGTAACTAGTCTGTTTTATCTTGGCCAAGAATGTAGATTTTAATACTGACAATTTTAAAATAGTTTAATAGTGACAAATTTCAACATAATCGATCAATATTCAAAAGTACAAAATAATTTATTGGCAAGAACAAACTTAGCTATTCTTTTATATTTGGTGCAACACGCAGAAATTAATTCAGCACTTGCGAGAAATGCGTTTCCCCTCCCGCGATCTAACTCCACATACCAAAACCCACCGCTCTCGCCTGCGACGCGTCCGTACCTCGCTATTAAGTCGTTACGATAAGGTATTTAGTTAACTTCTGCGCATTGTATATCACATTTGATTCCACTCTCTCCCAGCAGCTAAAAACGTGCATGTTGAGGAACTACACAAATAAAGCAAGAAGCATTACATTAGACTACATACTACTAGAAATATTTACATGTTAATAAATGCTAATGAATATTATAAAATCTATTTCCAACTAATTTTCCTAAGAAACGATAAAATATATTTTTCACTGAAAAAATTGACAGTAGGTAAGTATATATTTTTAATTTTCCATGATAGCTTAAAACCTATTTATATTCAATAAAATTTTCAATTCAAATCCAATGCTTTTAAGACTACTAATACTTATGATACATGTTCTAACAATAATATTTAAAGCATTCTAAACACAAGATCCTTTGGCCTTATAATACACACAGGTCTAACAAAATTGTCAAGTATCTGAAATATATATATTGTCTTTATGAAAATATTAAAAACAAAAAATAAAATAAAGAAGACAGCCATTAGCCATAATATTTACTTATAAACCAATAAAATCTGTCAAGCTTGGTTTCAAGGTGGAATACAAATATTTTGGAAGTATCATCATTGACAAAAGCCTGCTGAATAATATATTCCATAGAATCCAAGCACATATTTTTTAATAAAATTTGGCTATTAATAAAACATGGCTACATAATACATACTTTGTATTATATATTATGTCATTAACTTGAGTGTCATGTGTCAGAAATGTTTATAACATATTGAGTACCAAAATATGACAAAATTTCAAAACAAAAGCCTCCCAGCTGTTACCAATACAAATGACATAATAACAGTGTCATATCTCTATAATATGCATCTTAACATATTTATTAAATGCATTATACAATATCAACAATAAATGTGATGAATATGAGAAGCTTAAATAAACATTCCTACACAATACATAAATAATTACACATCAGACTGATATGAACATAATAGAAGTATCGAGTAATTGAAATACTTAAAAATTAACACATTTCCAACAATCAAAAACAAATCATAATCAGGAATATGAAAGACAGATAAGTATCATGAAAAGAGGAGAAATAAGTTTTTCAGTTCACAACAAATACAGGTTATGCACAATAAAGTGTCAAATTAAATGAATATACATTTAATTCAATAAATTACAGATAATATCATTTATTTGACAGAAAAATAAAACATTACACCATATACAGCCAGTGTCACATTTTATTCATCACTAGGTCAGTCACATTTTAATAAACATTTACAGCCAGTCTGAATAAATAACAAATATTTTCAGTATGAGTGCACTTAGTAACACCACAGACAGCAGCAGTACTGGTCAGACAATAAGAAATGTATCTATCTACAATTATTCCTCTTGTTACTCACAGAAGTGGTCACTTGTCAAATCATTTCAAAATTACTAGAATAGAAGCTATAATAAACTGGTTCTTGTGATGTCCAAGAATACAGAAAGAGAAACATAGATCAAGTGAAGAAGATTTTCATGTTGAACTTGTTTAAACAATGAAAGGTAAATCTGTTTCTTTCAATTCAATCGAGCCATTATTGCATACTATGTGAAGTTCGTTATGTGGTTGCTTTTCAAACCTGAATCTCTTTGGGTGTGAGTCGTCCATAAGCCTTCCTAACTTAAGAATCTTATCATCAACCGTTATTTTCTCGGCTATTAGATTAGTTGATGGCAAATTTGTGAGTATGTCAGGAATTAGTACCTCAACTTTTCCTTTTTCATGAATGAAAATGCTGCTTTTATCAGTCAGTTGAGATGCATGCATGAAGACTTCACCACTTTTTAATGAAGCTTGCAA
The DNA here is from genome assembly GCA_018245835.1 of Mysoria sejanus stolli. Classification (NCBI taxonomy): domain Eukaryota; kingdom Metazoa; phylum Arthropoda; class Insecta; order Lepidoptera; family Hesperiidae; genus Mysarbia; species Mysarbia sejanus. Next base: position 2,568 of record DWEJ01002905.1, on the reverse strand, counting down.
GTTTCCCGAGAACCCTGTTATGTGTAGGTTGCCTTGCTGTATGACATCTATTCTTACAGACTTGTGCAAGTGCTGTAAACGAATATTGCCCATAAGGGTTGTGAAATGTGATTTATCACTGTAACACGACTTAACTGATATGGATCCCGCGTGGCTCGAGACATTGAAGGAGTTAGCCATAATATTATTGCATTTGATACCTGCATTTAAACCAGTTTTGAGTTCGATTGTACTGGCCTGCAATCTGCCATCTGTTTGAATAGCTCCAGATATGCTTTCGACTTTGATGTTCTCCGCTTTCATATCGGTTACGTTCACGTCACCTTTATGTGTTTTAATGACAAACTCTTCTGCTTCCAACTTCGCTAAATGGACTGACGCGTTCTCTGTGGTGGTGACTTGTACATTCAACTTATACGGCACTTGTATTAAGCAGACGTCGTTGCGATCTGACGATTTGTTCTTGTTGAGTATATCCAAGCGTTTCGACGTTTGTTTTACATGAAAATCGCTCGTGTCTTTGCCCTGACTATACAATGTCATAGTTAACTTGTTGTGAGCTTTCAAATCATCCACATCAATAGGCTGCACTTTAACATGAATAGGACTCTCAATAAATATACTCGTATTGTTTTCTATTGTCTTTTCGACGGTTCTCACGATTTTTAAGTTCTTTAAGTCGGGCAGACTACTGAAGTCTATAATAGTTAACCTCAAAATTTTGAGGCACTTATGTAAGACCCTCTGTCTCCCTAAAGAGAACATGTTGAGACTTTTCGTTAATTTAATTAATTATTAAAACATTATTTCGTAATTTAATATAAAAATTAAATTGAAACGAAACTACTTTTCTTCCAATATATTTGACATAAACACTAGCACAGATACGTTAAGAGATGACAGCTGATTTTGAAGTTTCTAGGGATACATGCGCACAGATTGTGTAATTGGTATTTCGAACCGCTTTCCGTTCGGATATTCTCCTTACTTACCAATATAACAAAACATTAAAATGAATAACATAGGTACAGTAAAAAAATGTCACAAAACTATTCAAGAATATTGACGTTTTGACAAACTGCAGTTGTTGAGCGGAAAAGAAGCAGTGTTTTTATCTAAAATAAATAATAATACATGAATATGTGAGGTAGATTTGATACTGAGAATTTCCGTAAGCTTTATAGTTTCAAGATGAAGAAATTAAATATCAAATCACATGTACGAGAAACTTTTTACACGTTAAAACCGCTGTGCGATGCTATAATTGATAACCCTACGCCGGATTTGATTGAAAAATTCTTGGATTTGCTATCTATAGTCGATCAGGACCATCTCCAGGAGCTGCAACAATATGTTTTGTTCCCGTTCCTCACACACATGAAAACAGTGGGCAACCCGTATGTTTGTTGTATTTTTCATACATAATTACAAAACCTATACAAATAGCATATAGTTTATAAATATAATTCACTAGAAAAGTTTGATTAGAACATTCAACCACTTGTTAAAATTGAAATATTATATGTTAGATAATTTTATTTATATAATATATTGAGTATTTTTTGTTACCGATAATAGGTATTTTTATATGATTAAAACTTACATCATACTAGTAATCCCTGAAGAGTTAGGTAGCGATGATAAAGACTAAGAGTGTAGTATACTGCCACAGTTCACCAGTTATGTTAACATTTCACTATATAATAAGCTAAGCTTAAATTAAATGGTTAAACCGCCATTAGTCGGTCGCCAGAGCCTTGTTTGCTAACCGGCAGGATGCATTGGAGAGGCCTATGTCCAGCAGTGGACGTCAATAGGCTGATGATAATGATATAATAAGAGGTAAGTCTATTATCATACACCAGGCACATATCCAGACTCTGTGCCATTACTTGAGAATTTAAGTATGACAAAACTTGGGTACAATTCAGGTTTTAAGTACAGGACAGTACAGGACAGTATAGTCATGCTTGCAACTAAAATAATGGATGGGTGTTATAAACTTGTGTAATGAAACATTTGTGATATTTCAAGATATTGGCTGCCTTAGTAGTGGACTTGTTACACATGTTGTAACAAGTAGTAGTGGACTTGATGCACACACACAGTTGTAAAGTCCTAGGATTAGATTCCAAGTAGGGTATTATGGGAATTTTCTATCTTTTCTAGTTGTGCCTCATAGCCTAGATTTGTTCCTGGTGTAGGACAAAAGGCATACTATCTATTTCTTAGTGACATGTGAATGGAACTGGTCAATTGTGTGAGTGGATTACACTGATATGCCTATCTTATTGGGGATTACAGGTGTTTTGTTACATTCAATCTATGTGATGACTACTTCACCCCGTATTAAGAGTTTATTCATAAAAATCTTCAGATGTAACCCTTTTCATGCCCCTGTTAGGCACCAGCCACTCCAATTAATTATTGGACGCAAAACAGTGACCATCCTATATGTGCTTAAACTACCTCTAAATTTGTCACTCCAGAAGTCTAGGTTCAAAACCTGGTCTACATTTTTAAAATGTGTGTTGTAAATATCATTTGTTGTAATGGTGAAGGGAAATA
>DWEJ01002904.1:0-10951 GCA_018245835.1 Mysoria sejanus stolli | reverse complement strand
ATACTTAATTGAAAAGTATTCCAAAACAAAAGTATACCTGTTGCTAGTATAGATAGTTTAATTGAAAAATGTATGTAAGTGCCTTTTAAATGTAATACATGATATTAAAATGTGTCTTTTTATTACTATGAACCTAATTCCCTTGCTATATTTTTAAATGTAATGCGTTGTTCACGTGCTAACTGCAGTATGTAGGTACCTAATGACCACAATTTCTGGATGTGAGTACGTAATATTGATGCAAACATATTAAAATAAAAACAAAATGGCCGTGGCTAAGTAGGTATTATAAGACTGTAAATACCTGGTGTATACCTACTATGTATATTCCTATCCAAACACCTTACTTTGTATACAATAAATTTAATCTAAGCTCATATGTTAATAAACGTAAATGTAATATCAAACCTGTAATCTCCAGAGATAGGCAGTGTAGTATATTCTCACATTTCACTAGACTAGTGGCCGCCTAGTGGTCGAAATTCGACCATAATTCACTTATACCTACTTCAAGTTTCAATGTTAAGATTATTGTAACATACAACAAAACAAAAAATGAGGACTATGAAAGATAATACTTTTTGAATTGATTAGATTAATTAATTTACTAAAAGAAATAAAAATAAAATTTTATTTACACAAAAAATACCATCGATATTTTTATTTCAATATCAAACTATCTTTATATCGTCCAGTAAAATATTATTAATAAATATCAATGTTTCTAAATGATATTATCGATATATTATTATCACCATCTCTACTGACTTGTACGTACAGTGTTTTGTAAGCATGTGTGCATGAGGTGGTTTTTCGATAAAATAAGGTATTTATAATGCTTTATTTCATAAAATACTATCTTTCTGCGACGATCCCCCATCTGAACTTTATAGTGCCAACTTTTATACTCTTCCGTTCGCGCACCGTTCGTATTAATATATAGATACGTTTTTGTCCCACTATGAAATCGGGGGTGAAGGTATTGCCAATCGAGCCAATACGAATTTAGCCATTACGAAGCACCCGACACGGGACTAGTTGCCAGGAGACCTTCTCGTACTGCCTGGGCTACCTATAGGCAAACAAGGCACTTACATATTATCTAGGAATAACCTGTCGCATTGGGGATAAGGAATAGAAATAAGTAAGAAACCTCAATATATTTTTTTTAATATTTACATTCACATTTAAAATTGAAATCACAGTGAGATTAAAACATCAATACGAATTACACTAATGTAAGTAGATATATCAATACAAGTGAAGTGTAAACTACATTGCAGCGTTAGATTATTCAAGTTTAGAACACATTTTGTAATTTACGTTATTATTTGCAAGCGCTGGTGGTTCAAACGAACGAGATACTAATTCTCGTGCAACTTATTGCCAAATGGCATTATACAGTATGTTTTTGATTTTCAACAGTCAAAAGCCAATCTGTCACAATCGTACTAAAAAACTAAGACTACCTACTCTTTCTAATTAACGCCGATCAAAATATCGTTAACATTTGGTAAGTAAAAAAAAATTCTTGTTTAGGGAAATGGTTGTTAAAATAAATCCAAATTGTCTGCCAAGCATATACATATCAGTGACTTGTAAAGCAGCGAGAAAGATTGAAATATATGGATATGATGACAAGTAGGTAGGTATATAAAGATAGGACATTAATAGCCGACAAGTCATTATGGCTTGCGACAACCTTAACAACGCTTTTAGGACGGCTTAGATACTTCTGAGATTTAGTGAAGTCACATTACCTTAGACTTTTTATGAGACTTGTGCTCATCAATAAGGCATTGATGGATCTCAACATATATTTCGCAAGGCAACATTACTACACTGGAATAGCAATAGAATTAATAAAAACATAAAGGTCTTAGATTGTCTAGCTTCCACACTTAGTTGTACCTGTAAAAGATAGTATAATTGTTGAAATAAATTGTATCGCTTAGCTAATTATCAAAAACATTTCCTTCAAAAATAAATTAAATATAACGTAAGATAAATCAAAACTCTCGTATTACTTTATAAGCACTTCGGTGCGTAGATATTAATTTAAAAAGAATAAGTTACTTATTTTGGCTAATTAATGAGACACTTGAAATAATTCTTCTTAAATATATACATTTCAATAATTCGTACCTACATACATACATAAATTCATAGTTCCTATCATGTACATATTATATTTAAAAAATTGAAAACTACTTACATGTAAAACATTTATCAAAACTACATCGGGCTGATTTCTTTTGTTTGGTTCTTTTCCATCCTTTTAATGACATTTTTTTGCCAATTTAAAATACAAGTTCTCTTATTCATGAGTGCCTTTTAAAGCCAATAGCAATTATGTTTAATAAAAATTATACATACCATTCCTGATTATGAGATTTTCGACTGTTAATATTATAACAGTAAAAATAAAAATTGAAAAGCATGTTAATTACACGGCCGCGAACTCGATTCAATTAAATCATTATTATCTGTACAGTTAGTAAACAGGCCACAGACAACACGCTGAGTCTCAGCAAAAGTTTATTCAAATTAGATATTCATCGTTACCGGTAGATATCGTGTACAATTCGCTGAAATTCACTTGCACTCAAGAGGGATGCTCAGTTATCTTTATACACGCGTAGATGCTTTCATAATAAGATAGAACTAAAAGTAGGTATGATAAAATTAAACATGCTTTTTATGCCGTCGGTACCTCACTATATAAACGTCATAGCGAGGTGCTCAGATAACTTTAATGAGTTATAGGTACATATATTTTTATTTGCAGAGATTAATTAGAGCGAAGTATAGGGGACGCTCTAGATGCTTGCACTGTAATATTTCGTGTGCTCTAACAATGCAGGCTCGTTTAAACAAATCCGTTTATTTTCGCTGTTGAAGCTCAAAGCTTAATATCTCTATTTGAACTTACACTTTTACAAAAATCTATAGAACTGAGTTTACTATAATAATCTAATAATGTTGATCGAATTACACCGTATGTAATTATTAAAAAATCCAGATATTTTTTCCATAAACAATTTTATCTTTTGGTTTGTTACAGCGTGATAAAATATTTCTCCGAATATTTTTAGATCAAATGATGGCTCATAACACTTAGGTATTTACATTTCATTACAACCCGTGTCGATAACCGAGATCTTTGCACAGATTCAATGAAAAGGATAAGTAATCATTTGATTTTAATTATACCTACCTACACTTTTAATCGTCACTTATCACAATAATTTTACTATACAACTAAAACACTAATTGAATTTAATGCACATTTAAATAATGATGCTAATAATTGTTATAAATATGTTAACTTTATTTTATCATAGAATCGATAAGGCATTGTGACGGAAAATAGGTACCTACAGAGTTAACTGATTTCTAGTAGTTCAACACCATACTAAATAAAACCTAATATGCACTGAATGTCAGGGAACAAGGATTCTGTGACATGTATCTCCAATATGTTATCTATAATATAAATAATATCTACTCCTATGCCCATACCGTTGAGCTTGTGAGGCAGGTTTTACAGATTTTTCTTAATTCCATAAGTAATTTAGTAACTTCTTGATATCCCTTTAATCATAATAATAAAACTTTAACTCTTTAACACAGCTACTTTAATCCATAGTAAGATGTGTTTAAGTATATCATCTAGTATGAGATTCTTTTACATTTTTAAATGGAATTATTCCTTATCCATACAGCCAAGACCAAATTAAAATATAAACTGTAAATATATATTCTGTGAAAAGGTAACACATTTATACTTTCATTACACAATATTCAATTATTACAACTCTCAATAATTATACTGTATCACTTTAGATATCAAGTTAAATCAGTTTATATTTAAAAACGTGAGGTAAATCCCCATATTTGAATTTAAGCCATTATTTTGTAATGTCAGCTATATTATACAATTAAAAGAAAAAACAATCATTTTCAAATTACATCTGCATAACACTTACATAACATGTTTCTCATATAACAAACTGACAAATGGAGATATCTATTTGATGTAAATTATTATTATGATGTAAATTATTATTTTTAGAAATTGATAATAGTGAACAATTTAATACATAATACGGGCCTTAAGGGGTTTAAAAAACCTTTTTTAAAGTCTACTGTCACAACTCAATATCTACCAGTTAAGTTTATTACCTCTGCCCAACCATCAAGTTTAGTGTAGGAACTAGCATGCAAAGAAGACAATGTTTCAACTGCTTAATGGATACAAATGATGAAACACAAAATTATATCTTCAGCTGTCACAGTTGACTGCTTCGGCTAATGTAGGTATGAAAAATGAGTTCATGGATTCCATTTTTGGCAATCAACTAGAAATTGATCATATGGTTCTGATGAACCTTGTGCCACACAAATAGATTATACATATGTAGTGGTTTCTTTACTTTATCTGGTAATTAAATAATATCTAAGTTGCTTAAACGATCCCTCCTAACTGGTCAGAAGTTAATGAAAATTTGGTGTTCAATATGTTTGACTGTTGAGCAACAAGGCAATGTTAAAATTACATGGTTTTTTGGTTACACGTAATAAATTTCATTTAAAAAAAAGTAATATCACACCTGTAATACCTGAAGAGGTTGGCTGAGGAGTGTAGTACATTTTCATATTTCACCAGATATATTTGTCTATTATGAAATAGATGCTGAGTCAATTGCTAAGACCAGGCACAAATGCAGACTCTGAGCCCACTATAAGAAAATCTAAGTAAGAAAAACCCAATAGTGCCCAAACTGAGATTTGAACTCAGAACCTCTTGTTTGGCAGTTACATTGGCAACCAACAAGACAGTTTTTTTTATAATTACTCCTCAATTATTCTAGCACTATGTTGAAAACATTATCAATGAAAGTAATATTCAACTGCACTTCAGTTATATTGGAGATGATTTAAATATAAGTTCCTCAAATTTAGTAAAATACTACATGATAATTAACAAAAGTAAATAATAAAGAAGTAAAGAGGTATTTGCTACAGGAAATAAAGAAATAAAGAGATATTCTTATAGTAATGCCAATAGGTAAGCCAGAAATAATTAGTTCATAATTATATTAGTCTTAATATTATAACAACTTTTTAGGTTAACTATAATTCAATTTTAAATTAATTAAGGACAATTCCATTTCTGGTAAATGAAAATTTTATCACTTCCTTAGTAACACTTGTTTTAATAATAGACCTTCGGTACCAAAAAGGTGAACGATATGTATGAATTTTTGGCTATCACACATTGCATTTTTCTTTCGTTTCATTTGATTTCCTTTTAAATGCAAGAGACATAGAGAAAATTAATGGAAACCATTTTTTATGAATAAACTCTAAATGTTTTTGTAATTTATTTTCCACAAAGTTTTTACTGCATTTAACACAGGCTCTAGCCTTTTTTGTTGGATTTTAATTGAGTCAAATTGGCCCAGTCCATAAATCTAGTGTTAATTAATTATTATTACACAAAAGTGTTGTCAAGGAGATATTTATAAAAGAGAAGAATTTTTTTATACATTTATAACCAGGTCTGCTAACCAAAGAATCACCAAGTTGTACAAATGAGAATATATTCATAGAAACTAGCTGCTCAGTGAAGTAAATCAGGTGAATTCCTAAGTTCACATGAAGAAAATTGCAAGCACACATCTTATGGTGAGAGTATGTCAGTAAATTTAATAAATTGCATATAAAAAAATACATATATTAATTACTGCTCAAAAAAGTGTAGTAAGGACTGCAGTAATTTTTGAAACAAGCTCGACCAAGTGAACTTCGCTCTATACCCTTCTATTCACATATAAAAGCTTGTTGTTTAGTTGCAAGTACTTACATCTGTTATTTTTATAAAAGTAACAATATAAGGAACATAATATATGATGTAGAATTTTAAAAAAATAGCACCAATTTCGTTTTTGTAAATACACATCCCAAAATAATTTCAAACTAAAATGCAGGCTATGTTACTGTATGAAATTGACTAAACAACATCTACAAACAGTGGCAAGCTTATGTGCTTTATAAATTATCATTTCTTCTTGTAACACTACAAATCATAAATCAAATATAATTTAGATTTTGAGACGACTACTATGTGGGATACTATAATGTGTAGAGTATCACATTCTAACATATTTGATCCACAATAAAGCAGTAAATGAAATTTTCAATGCAAGCTGTGCATTGTCTTTGGCATTTTTGGTTACAAAATATACCATGATGTAAAAAGCATTAGATGTCTACACTTAAAATGTACTCTCAATACATCAACTCATCAATAATCAGGGTGTCGAGTATGTGGAATTCGGTTTCCTACTTGGATGTTGTTAGGTTCAGTTGACATAGCAGTATGCACTACTATAGCTGGTTGAGTCGGAGTCGGTGGATGTAGCTCATGGCTCTCTCCAGGTGCCAGACTGGCCAGAGCTGCTAACAAGTCAGGATTTACAATCGGCTCACCTTCCTCGCGCGGTTCCCACCCTATTGGTGGGCTCGACGGAGGTGAAATCAGAAACTGCTTTACGGGTGCTGGAGGTCTCAGATTCTTAAAGGAAATTGGTGTCACCGGTTGTGCGAAATAGCAATTTATGCACGAGTTATAGAACTGGTACTGATGAAGTTGCACACGAGCATTCGCTGCTGCCAGCGGGCTGTCATAATTCACCCGCAACCGCTTGAAACTTCTCAACCACTGAAATGTTGTGTTTTCTGAGAATGTATGGAAGAGATCTTCCAATTCTTTTTTTAACTTTTCATCCGCGAAGACATCGCTATGAATATTCGTTACGATTACAGACTTGGGTAAGTCATCTAATTCATTCATTTCATCGTGCGAATCGCTGTCTTGTTCTAAATTTGCAATATTCGGATGAATATTTGGCATTCCATCTTCGGGATTGATATATACTTCGTCTTCTTGAAATGTTTCCTCTTCTTCTTTATTTGCCATTGTCTTGCTTTTAGATACTTTATTCTTTTATTGTGGGATATGTGAACTGTAATAGAAAATACTGAGCTTTAATATAATAACGCAGCCAGAACAAAACAATAATCGATTACTGACATTTATTTCCAATGTAGTTGCCATATATGAGAGTACACTATATATGTCATCAACGAACCCAAGTTACCTATTACTACAGATTTAGTTTATGTTGAAACTGTAATGTAATTTATAACAAAATTACAACAATATTAGAACAAAACACTCTTTATTTACCATCAGTTTTTTTAAAGTAATACTTAAATGTGTGCATGTTTATACTTCGGGAGTGTTCTGCATTCCTCTGCGTACCTCTTCAGGGACTACAGGCGTAAAGTTACATTTTATGTTTATACTTTGTTTTAAAATGTTAACGTATCCTCATCAATTTATTGCAGGACACAGCTGGACATAAGCCTCCCCGGGAAAGGTTTACTCATAGTAACCACCCTAGACGTTCGGGTTGAGGTTCGCAGAGCACAGCCTCTCGCATCATCTATGTAGCTGCCCATTAGCGGCCTGCTGTGCCTAGGCAGACCGTACCGTATTGCGATCTACGAGCACCAGGTTGAGTCTCTTAGCCCTTTACGGCACCCTTTATCCCGATACGGGGTCGGGCAATGTATTTTTACTCCGCGCCCCGATATGGAGAAATCTGATACGATTTAATTATTATCAAATGCATGTTCTTTCTTTTTCTACTAACGGGACAATTTTAACTTATTTACGTGGTTATAGATCGCTTATTCTATCTACTCCTCTACAAGTTATTTTCGCTTCGACTTCAAAATATGACGCGAGAGGCGTCGTTATGACTCTTCTATAGGAATTGTTTCAGGCCATGGCTAAATAGCTAAGGCATTTTGGACGAGGTCTTGAGCCATAGATACCTAGTGTGAAGTTGATTATTATGACATTTATGCCTCCATCTTTACGATTAGATTAGGTATTAATTTTATTATCTATGGCAAGCTTCATTGAAGTTGATTGAAATAAAGCACTAGGTAGCGTAATTATTTATACAGTTTGTAGCGGTTTGTGACTTTCTTTTACTATTAATTCGAATTATTCCGAATCAAATATATTTAATACTATGGTTTAAGACTAGGGTATCCGTATATATAAATGTGTAATTAAAAAACCTCATTACATTTGTATTAAATCGTTCGTTGCCAAGATTATGAAAATGGCTGGCTTAGAATCCATGGTCGTTGAAGAGGTTAAACCTGTAGAAAAGCCAGTTGACAGAGAGAAGGTAACCACTGTTTTATACAAGCTTTTTAATTAATGTTAATGCTGCCAAAGTTTATGAAATACTAAGCATATCTCTAGGAATTTAGCCTAACATTGGATTTTAATCTACTATTACTAAAGTAAACAGTAATAGTAATATTTATAGTAATAGCCATTACGTATACTCCGATAAACTTACGGTTAATGTTTCTGTATTCTAAATTAGATTTTCTACTAGTTTTGTGTTCACCAGTGAACAGGATGGTGACAATTACGATGATATGTGGTTTATCATTTATCCTTATTAGACACGGATATTAGACATATATTCAATTGTGATATATATATTTTCTTTTTAATAGCCTATTGCAGTTCACTGCTGGGGACAGGCCGCACCTGAAAGGTTATGCCTATAATCCCTATGCTGGTTAAGTGGGTTGCGAATTGCAGAGCACAGCTTCTCGAACCTATGCTGCAGCCTTACTGTGATCTTCCAACAGTGGGTTTTATCACACAATTCTTACAACAGAGTTTTTCTAATTTAGAATATTTCTAATTTAGAAATTTTCTGATTTAGAAAACTACTAGAAAATTTTCTAGAAAAAATTCTAGAAAATCTAAAATTAAATTAAATTCTAGTAGTGGTTCGGAGTCTGTATATGTGCTCGATAGATGGCAATAGCCTCACCACTTATTCCATAGTGGGACGTAAAATCCTATGTGGTGAGACGTAGGAGTTTTCTGCATTCCTCTGCCTACCTCTTCGGCGATTACAGGTGTGAAGAAAAAACTATTCCGACATAGAGTCAGGGAATGTATTCATATGCACCCAATATAATATGGTTAAATTATCTGATTAGCAAATATATCTTTTCAGACATGTCCCCTGTTGTTACGAGTGTTCTGCTCTACAGGAAGACATAATTCTCCAGGTGATTATGCTAGAGGAAATGTACCACAGAATGAATTACAAATTTACACCTGGATGGATGCAACACTTCGTGAACTGACAGGTCTTGTGAAGGAAGTTAATCCTGAAACACGCCGTAAAGGGACATACTTTGATTTTGCAATTGTCTACCCCGACATGAGATCACCTACATATCGTATGAGAGAGATTGGTGTGACATGTTCAGGGCAGAGAGGAGGAGATGACAATAAAACTCTGTCACAGGTGAAATTCCAAATTGGCAATTACATGGATATCTCAATCACTCCTCCAAACAGAATGCCTCCTCCCATGAGACGTCCACAACCATACATAAACAATCGTCCATATTAATTAAGTCTTAGCAGTAATTGTACTTAGGTATTTTGCAATAAATTTGGTTCTCCTATAAATGTATGGCTTTTATTAAAATTGAAGTAGTCCATAAGGAATTGTAAGAAAAGAAAAACTATAAATTTAATTATAGCTGCCTTGTTAATCATGTTGATTACAAGTGTGACTTATTCTGGAGGTCTTGAGTTCAAATCCTGGGTTGGGCACTAATAGATTTTTCTAATTTAGGTTTTGTTAATTAGATAGTAGGCTCAAATTCTGGAAATGTTCTGTGTGTGTGGTTATTGCCTCTCACCATCTATTTCATAGAAACATTCTTATGTGCTGTATTCCTCTGTATACCTCTTCAGGGATTACCAGTTTGATGTTATGTTTAATTATTTATAATTGTAGCTTGGGCTCTGGATCTTTGCCTGGACCTGTGTACAGCAATAGATTCATCCTTATTCCTTACTGGGATATGAAAGTAACAGGTAACTACATGTGGCAGTCTGCTGCACTCCTACCTCTTCCCATATTATAGATGTGATGTTACGTTTTAGAACTGAAGGCAGTGGAATGTTATTCAGATTTCAATGGCATGATGTCAAACAAGTTGCAACTATGAATATCAACAATCATTATGATATTTGTGCATGTGAGTTAACTTGTGAGTTCTAGAAATTTATTCTTACATTGAAAGCTGTGTTTAGCTACTTTAACATGATAGTGCACTTGATAAAGTTCAGTTGTTAATAATAATTTGAATGTTTATGACACAGTGCTTTACTACAAAAGTTATATTGTGGACTACAGAGATATCTTACATATCCGCTGGGCTGTCGATTACAGTAGAATTTGAAATAAAATAATATTCGGCTAGTGTTGACATTTATTTACAAAAAGTTCAAAAATGAGACAATTAGTTTTGCTCCTCCTAACACAGTATTAATAAGGTACATAAACATTCACATTGCTATAAAATGATTGCCATGGTGGACCCAAAATGGTAAATTACTGGACTTTAGTAATTGTATCCCGAATAATTGCTCTTTAAATTAATACTTATACTATTTATTTGTATATTACATGTTAGTTTGACACTGTACTTTATTCGATTTGAATTATTTAAGATTTTAATTCAAATTTATTAATTTGAAGTCATCAGTAGAACCAATTTGGGTGTAGCCAATTTTTTGGCATCATGTTTTCATGTCTAATTTATGTTTTCATTTGAAATACATAGTTAATAGAATGACAATTTAATACAATTGTTATCTTACTCCTTTTGTTTGAGGAAAGGTGACTTGAAGATAAGCCACTCTTTTTTGTATTTCTACATATGAAGCTCATCAAACTTATAAACATCAAATCAGTATATAGAAAGTCAAGTAGTGTACTGTTATTAAGCCATTAATCAATTCAGGAAAATTCAACAA
>DWEJ01002903.1:0-10951 GCA_018245835.1 Mysoria sejanus stolli | reverse complement strand
GGAAGGAAGGAAGGAAGGAAGGAAGGAAGGAAGGAAGGAAGGAAGGAAGGAAGGAAGGAAGGAAGGAAGGAAGGAAGATTCGTCGCAAGTGCTACCTACTGAAAAGGCCAGTCGGGTAAAATAGTATGAAAGTTGGCACACTATAAAGTTCAAATGGGGGATCATTGCAGAAAAATAGTATTTTATGGAATAAAGCATTATGAATACCTTATTTTATCGAAAAAACAACTCCCGTACACTGACTAAACACATGTTTACAAAACACTGTATGTACATGTCGGCGTTTCGCCGGGGATACGGAGTTCAGGGTCCATAATAATAACACTTTATTGCTTCTTTATAATTTAACATGGCTTTTACAACAAGTCTTATAACAATTCTTATAATGAGTCTTACAACGAATGATATCGGAGTAAGATGTCTTGCAATGTCGAAAGTGCTAACGATTATGTCCTCTGTCCCCCGTTCGCTCCCTTATATTCACTTTCGTCACTCTAGTGCAAGCCACACCACAAAATGCTCAACAAGGAATTTATCCCACGTCACTTTAGATTTGGATTGCTAACATTCTGTAGTAGTGTTTAAGCTTAGCTGAAAAAAAAGGACAGCATTTAAAAAGATTCAAACGTCCCACGAACAGTTTAATGCACCACTGGAGTAATTTGTAGAAATAACACATACAGAAGCAACACAGTAAGGCAACAACACAGAAGGGGAAAGTGAAGCTATGTAGTTCTATATATATAAAGCGCGGTCTACGTAAAAGCGGAAAGCTGAGCACGGTCAAGCGTTTTTTATAATTGTCGCGCGTCGACGGAGTTTTGAGGCAGACTGCCTGCTCGCTGTCGGGCGACGGCGTGTGCACCGAACGCCGCCGCGATAAGCCGGTGGGACTCTCTAATACAAAAAAGGAACTGCTCTGTCCGACCGTGTGCTGAGAATTATAGCAAAAGTAGCTCCACTACAATTCCACAGTTGATGTAAAGAATGTCGGAGTACTAAAAATTACTGAAATATTATTTAGATATGGTCTAAGCAATGTTCCCAACCAATAACTCATACCACTTAAATTGCCGCCAGCTAACGTCCAAGTTCTCATATAAGGAATGTCAGTGCAATAAAAATTACTTAAATATATGGTATTTAAATAATAACATTATAAATAAAAGATCAATATCAATATTTTCGTGAAGTAGCAATATGTGCCGATATACACGTCAGTAGGGCTGCAGATAATAATATATCGATATCATCATTTAAAAATATTAATATTTATTAGTATTGTTATTGGACGATATATTGATATTGAAATGTTAATAGCGATATTTTTTTAATAAATGTTTATTTCTATTTTTGTTTCGTAAAATATTTAACCTGTTCAATTCAAAAATAGAATATATTCTTTTTATAGACTTCATTTTTTGGTTTTGTTGAATGTAGGTTAGCTTATTGTCTCTCACAATAAACTTAACATTCAAACTTGAAGTTTAAGTGAATTATGCTCGATTTTCAAGCACTAGGCGGCCAATAGTTAACATTATTATGTCACTTCATTAAATCAAGACAGCCATTTGGCACTAATAGAGTCTTGCAAGACATCGATCAATTTGCTTTTGACTTATTAACACGATTATATTTTCATTATGTATTCAATTAAAGAAACTTTGCTATAGTAAATTGCTTTGCTTAGGAATTAAAGTAAATTATTTTTGAATAAATTGATTGTTTGAGACATCTTATGAATATAAATTTTTGTTTGAATTTCACACTTTTTACATTATATTTTATCTATGGTTACATTATATTTTTCCGTCAAAAAAACAATTTGGTTGTGGCATGGAAGAAAATATTTGATGTGTCGGTCGATAATAGGGGCCATGAGTAACTTTATGAACAGAGGCGTAGAAGCGAAGGAATTAGAAATGAGCGACGCTCGACTTGGTAACTTATGCAAACTTCAATTACAAAGATGGCATGTCCAGGATTACGACATTCACAACTACATATTGTACAGATGTCGAAGCATCGGAAATGAGTCGCGCACCTACTGACTGCAGCGCCACAGGGGCGCTCAGTGACCAGACCGCGTCCTACGGTCAGGTAGATGCACTATTTATTATGAAACATCACGCCTGTGTTCTCCGCACAGGTAGGTGGAGTACAGAAATACACTACGGCTTAGCAGTTACGTATACGTCCCACTACGGAATTGAGGCTAAACCTATTGCTCTACACCGGGAACAAATCCGGACTCTGAGCCAGTACGAGGAATTTCAAGTACCAATAATACTCGATATGGACTCAGGATCTCTTCAACAGTAGTCCTACCGGTTTGAAATTCGACCCACTCCAGTAGCCCGACATGAAATATTGGCGCGCACCTGTTTACAAAATGTGCATTTAAAGATTAATAAACACAACTATTACATATTATTACCATTTCATGCAAACAATTATTTTTTAATTCTCATAATGTACAAATAAATACAGTACTGATAGCCAGGGGCGGCTCTAGTTCGTGTAGCGCCCGTAGCGCCCCCTAGGCCTGTGTGCATTGCACACCCTGCATAGGTTAAGCCGTCCCTGCTGATAGTCACATCAATATATATCGTACCTACATGTAGAGTTTCCAACAGTGTAATGTGTAATGCCTCGTTGGTCGTGTAGGTTGCAAGTGCGACTGCCGATCGGGAGGTCCCGGGTTCGATTCCAGGATCGAACACTACAAAAGAACTTTTCTAATTTAGAAATTTTCTAGAAAATCTAAATTAAAATTCTAGAAGTGGTTCGGAGTCTGTATATGTGCATGGCAATGGGCTCAGCACGTGTGACGTAAACGTAACCGGTGAAATGTGGGAATGTTCTGCATTCCTCTGCCTACCTTTTCGGGGATTACAGGCGTGAAGTTACGTAACGTGTAATGACTTACTCGAATACAACAAATTTAGGTGATCGTTCAGAAGCAGAGACGCGCGCGGCTGTCCGCCGCCTCCAGTCCAGCTGCAAGTGCTCGGGTGTGCTATCCAGTCCCTATACTGAGCTAACGCTGTAACTTGTAACGCTCACAGTCGGAACTCTTAGGGGTCAGCAGGTGATGAGCCGTCCTTCCGGCGTGTCCCGCCTTCGCCGCCTTACAGCAGAATTTTACAGCGTTAGTCAACATCTTACTATTAATATTACATATCTATGATATCTTATTATTAATATTAGAGTATTATATGATTTCATTTAAGTATACTAATACATGCATTACTTTTATACGTCGGCAAACAGTTACGGCGGACTAGCGCGAGGACCAGAAACTGGCTCGAGTCTCTTCGACCCTCCCCAATTCCATAAAAACGAAGGGGACAAACAGGTTAATGTTGTGGAATAAACGTATTTAACCATTCATATAGATATTGTGCTTTATATTTTCCAATTTTATGCTCCAATTCATCATTTCAGAAAAATGATGACAAGTCAATGTATAAATCCATTCACAATGCAGATTGCAGCTCATCGGACGATGGTATGTGCCCTGTTACAGCATAAAGTTGATGTTATCGTTAAAACGATGCAGTGTAATGTGTGATAGCGCATGACAGAGGCCGAGGTGGTCGAGCTGTTGAGGCTAGAGCGCGTGAGCTCGGCGCTGGCGGGGCGCGGGCGGCGCGCGCGGCGCGTAGAGCGCGCGGCGGCTGCGGCGCGCGGCGGCTGCGGCGCGCGGCGCTGGCCTTCCCGCGCCTGCTGCTCGAACTGCCCGTCGAACTGCTGCTACACGTCGAAAGGTGCGATAAGTCGTGTCACATAGAACGTTCAATACAACTTTAAACGATCTAAGTAACTTTACTAGCATTTTTAGTAAAAATTGTAATGTTTTAACACTTCAGTTTATTTTACACAAGAATAATATTTGATCGGGTGATGTTCCTGCCCTCATGTGCCTACTGGTGTAATGCGTCACTAGCGAAGTGATATTTATAAGTAGTACGTTTCAAACAATGAATGAGCAGTACGATACAATTTCGAAATAATTTTTATACCGGACCGTGGAATCATTTCTGTCAGTAACATAAAGAAGTAGGTGTGTATGTGGGTAATTCGTTTTTTATCTAATTCACAGATGCTTTGTCTCTTTCGTCTCGCCATTTGCTATTCATCAAAGTGAGATTAAGTTCCATTCAAATGTTAAGTTCCGTTCAAATATTAGAAAAGAGCGCTTATCGATAAGAGACTTATCGATTCAGTAATCAGCACCAATCCATAGTTTTTCGCTTAATGAAAAAAATGCTTAGAACTGAACTTTTTAAAATCCCAAAGAAATCAAATCATGCGAAATAAAGTATTTTCGTGATCTTTATTGTTCTCGTAAAGTACCTGAAATAACGTACAATACTTTATATTACAGTACAGACGGCAACCCTAACAGAAATTGACCTCAAGTTACTATAACGCTACTATGGTGGTTTATGGAAAAACAGATGTGTGCTGGAAGTGGTGCGCAGCATAGTCGTGGGCGGAGTGGCAGTGGCGGCGGAAGCGCTGGGCAAGCCGGCGCTGGCGGCGGCGCACAACGCGCTGGCCGCGGCGCTGGCGGCGCTGAGCGGCGCGGCGCGGGGCGCGCGCGACGCGCTTCGCCCGCTGGCCGGCGCGGCGGCGGACGCGCTGGAGCCGCTGGCGCGCCTCGCCGCCGCCGTGCGCCTCGTGCACGTGGAGCGCGTGCAGCACCTCCACTGCCCGCCCTGTCATTGCTCCGGAACGACCGCTGTTCCCGTCTAACTTGTGGTGCTATTCAATTATTCGAGGCAAAAATAGGATGTTCCTCTGATTAGTATTTATAGTGCTATACAGCATTTTAAACGCTAAAGTTTACATACCGAGGAGACCCCCTCCCTTCTTTTATTCGATGCACACTTATGTACATTGTAACTATCTCTCGATTGCTTTATTTATGTAATTCACATAGTCAGATAGTAAGAACATACAAAATAAATTTGGATGCATTATTTATAGTGTTTAAGTTTCCTTGCCTATTTATTTAGCTACGACTAATGATTTATAAATATCAGGGTCCGGTTGTGCTGTCATAACAAAAGCAGTGTCATAAAAGTGCTCGCGTATTTTAAAAACAATTACTGGTGATTAACTGTAAAAATAAACTGTAAAAACAATTACTGGTGATTAACTGTAAAAACTAAAAGAGGATCGTGTACAAAAATATCACCAAGTGCAGCACAATGTGGAGGTTAGCATTACTACATGAAGCTAGCCGTATAAAATTAACAATTGTTATTGTAACGGGTTCTTTACCCCACATCGAAATTTGATGTCGATTCACAACATCGAAGCTCATGACATCGAACACATTACATCGAAAGCTTGTTATATAGATCTCTAATCATATCGATGTTTCATGAGGTCGAAAACGTATGAAATCGAAAGCTTATTAAATAGAAATAATGAGACCGAAGTATTACCAAATCGGCAGTTCGTGATATCAACTGCTGTTTGTGCCTCATGGGACACAATGAAAACACCATTTGGTATCTTAAAACTATATTCTTGTAATTTTTACAACAGTGAATAGAAAATGTATTCGCACAGATCATAGGAGTCGAGAGAAGAAATACAAAAATCATGTAGGTAGGCGGCAAGCGCAAATATAAACACGATATTGAGATTGCATCGATTAAACCATCAGGCGCGGGCGACGGCTTTGTTACAGAGAGAACACGAAACAGAAACACGAAAAATATAGTATAGGCATGCACGCGCCAATCTCAGGAAATATTGGTCCGATTTAAAAAATTCTTTCAGTGTTAGATACCTCATTTATCGAGAAAGGCTATAGACTATATAACATCACGCTAAGATAAAAATAAAAAATTAATTATTGCCACAACGGTAAAATTTAGAGGTTTCCTTGTAACGGTTCCATGACCGCCTATGGCTTAATTTTTACTATGAAGTTTTGGATTAGTATAAAGGAAAACAGTTTTAATTAAACCCCGCTTGGGTGAGTGTTGCACATGGTTTATACTTAGTTATAATAAATCGTAAGCTTCGCTAAGCGTAGCTAAGTTGTAAAATTGTAATTCTAAATATGATAATATTGTTGTTGTGATTATCATTACAATATTAGTGTAATTTCATCTTAACATAATTTTATTATTTTCATTTGATGTAGGTGATTTTTGTATAACTGCTGGCCACATCATTGATCACTATTTCATACATCATAATCATATCATTGCTTAATTGCTTCTTGCGCAGCTATCATAGCGTAATAAAGTCAATGATGCCGCAGTATATACGGAATCCATAACGACGCCGTGGAATTAAAATATTCCAGGGTTCTTCGATACGGCGCTGATGCTGCTTGTGCACATAGCCATCTCTGTTCTGCTGCTGGGTTGGACTGATCCCTGTCGCTACGTGCATCCACAACTAAGCTGCGCTGCGGGGCCCCGGCCGCTTCGCTTCGATCGCCTACGTCACTACGGGCGGACGGGGCAACTCAGGGCAGTCATATCGATTTTGAATAAGTCCTTAAATAGCTTTTGGTGCGTAAATAGTTACCCACGATCCCTGTCACGATTTACCTTTACTTATTTACTTTTATTTTGCTTTTACTTATGTACTTTTAATTTAATATAAATTTTACTTAATTTCTCTCTTTTATTTCATTCTTTAATCTGCTAATTGAAAGCACTAAGCTAGATATAGTGTTTCAAAACGTCTTACCATTGTGTGGGCACAGTACACGCTCTGCTTTTTTAATGCGACAATTGTATGCAAATTAATAATCACACGTACACAATAAAACACCTGCTCTGTTGCAATGCGGTACCAGTAGGCTACAAAAAAATTATTTTGAAAACGCTCTAAAATCATATAATAACATTCAGCTTATAACCAGGAACGTAGCTCCCAGTGGTGAGACTAAAATGTCGAAATCAATTTGCCGAAAAAGGGCAAGAAAAGTGTATATTTCCAATTTGAATTGTTTAGCTAGTTCAATTTCTAGGCGGAAGAGAGAAGTTATAATCGTTAAACATGCTTTTTAGTTTAATGATAAATCTTTATCCTTCATTTTGGCTATCCAACTAATTTTGATACAGGGTCCTTCCAAGGCAGGCTATGCCACTGCATATAGCTATAGTTTTATATTAAACGGAGTTATAAAGTTATACCTTAAATGAATATAGCGATGATGCCAGCTCTTAAATAATATAGCACTTAAGCGAAACGATCGAGAAACGTCTATTCAGAAATCATTCATTAATTGTGAGGTACATCACTATAGGGATTGATATTACGTCTCTTTATAAAAACGGAAGGATGTATGAACGAGTTAAATTTATTATTCCGGTAGTGTTGCCTGTATTAGTATGAAGTGCAACCAAATGTTTCTTTTTTCCCAAAATATTTTATTTCAATATACTTAATTTTATTTTCTAATATTCACATATAATTTATGATAATCTCACGACCTATTCCACGGTAGGACGTAACGTAACTAAACTAGCTAGTAGAATGTGGGAATGTACTAATCTCCTCTACCTATTTGTTCCAAACATGAAATAACTTTAATTAATATATATCGTACAGGTTCTATTATAATGGGTGCATTAAAATTCCACTGTCTGTAGACAATAGGGAGTAGGGAACAATGATTTGATGTCATTGCCCAAAGAGTATACAAATACTATGTCATTGACGATATACATGATAGTATGTCAAAGTCAAATAAAATATCTTGCAATAATTTCGCTTTTGATCTAAAAGTTACGTTCTCTTTAATTTTTATACGATCGCTGTATGATATAAACTCTTATTAAACGTTTAAATTTACACAGCAATATTGCATTAAGCGTGTAACAAATATTTGCAGGTTACTGATAAAAGAAGATATTTAAAATTATATGATTGGATTGCACATCAGGGATAAAATATATAGTTAATTCAGTCGATAGAAAAATGTGGGAAGATGCGTTATTAATTGTATTTGTGTCGATATGTACAGCATTACTGGGAGAAGGTAATTTTTAGTATCATTTTACTAGAAAATGTTATGAAAACTTTGAACAACGAAATGACAATAATTCCACTTTTAGGTCTTACCTGGGTGTTAGTTTACAGAACTGAACAATATCAGAGATTGAAAGTGGAGGTGGAACGCCAGAGCAAAAAGTGTAAGTGCAGCCGGCTTTTATTTAAAATACTTGTAATGCTTCAACACTTCCAATTTATACATTTATTATGTCTTTTCTTCGGTTGTAATAACATAAGTATACACTTATATTCATATAAATATATGATCATGCCAGGCCCTCTCACACAGCTTTGTCACATGTGTGAGATATTTGGCATACTATGCTCTCTGCCCATCCAGTAAAACACATGGTATTATAATGTAATAATATTGGTATTGCTAACTATAAAGTATGTATTCCATGAAATGTACTTATATCTTTTCTCATAAAATAATCTGGAGCTTTGTTAGTAGTATTGGTTTGTCTAAATCAAATAGGGTAGGATTCTATTGGATGTTTGTAACTTTGATTTCTTATTAGGGGCTTGGAGCCTGGGAATGTTACCAGTGTAAGACAATAGTTCACTGCTTATTCCATTATTATCATTATCAGCCTATCTCAGTCTACTGCTGGACATAGGCCTCCTCCAAAGAGCACCAGCACACCTTGTCATTTGATTATTCCATAGTGGAATGTAAATTATACTGGTGAAGCAGCCCACCTCTTCTAGGATTACAGGTATAATTGTATGTTAAATTATATAATCTGAAGTATCAATTAAATATAATCATCTTTTTATTTCCAGTGGAAAGCCTGAAAGATGCTCATGGTGATTCATTGGACAAGCAATACAAAAAGAAGATAGAACGAGAGGAGGAACGCCTCAAAATCAATAATCGTGACCTCTCATTTGTAAAGATGAAATCTATGTTTGCTATTGGTTTTGCTTTTACGGCATTGCTGAGCATGTTTAGCAGCATGTAAGTAAATTATATATAATTAAGTTTTTTACTCTACTAATTAATCATTCCACAGAAATATTGTATAGAAATATTGGCTTTTACAATCATATGTTAAAATTTCTATTTTCTATACATTTATAACATCTTTCAGTTGTCTGTGAGTGGCATTAATGCAGATTATAAAAATCAATACATTGTTATAATACATGTAGTGTAATTTTATTTATTTTACAACTACTCAGGGTGTTATTAGCGATGTTATATACATGAAATCGTATATAATTTCTTTGATTAAACATTTAAATTAAATTACTAACATTCAACTATTTACATATGTATTTACTTTCTGGTTAATATGGCAGGTATATCATAAAGGTCATGATCTATTTCATTAAGTTTTGAATATATTAGTAGATTACACTGTGGTGTGGTATGGTGCTTGTCTACTTGATGCAAGTGGTCACGGTTGATACCTTGAGGGGTGACCATCAGTGGCAAGGTTTTATAAGTGATCTTATTCATTGTAGTTTGCTTCAAGCATTCAGATCCACTTATTGTCATCAACCAAGAATCATCGAACCTTGTCTGAGGTCTTGAGAGAAGTTTGAAAACATTTGGATGGGTTGGCTGTTAAAAAGCCTCATATTGTTAAAATTCCTATTAGACGTATTGTTTTATAAATCATAAAAGTTAAATGAACGGATGTTTAATTTTATCAATGTTTGCAGATTTGATGGAAGAGTTGTTGCCAAGTTGCCCTTCCAGCCGATAGGGCTCTTGCAAAGTTTTAGTCACAGGAACTTGCCCGGGGATGATTACACTGACTGTTCATTTATATTTTTGTATGTCCTGTGCACAATGAGTATAAGGTATGTGTAAAATGTTCATATATAAAAGATTATTTTTATATTATATTCACACCAGATTCAATAAGGGGTAGGCAGAGGGCACTGAGGGCACTGAGGGCCAATATGTGTATAATTTCATAGACCTGACATGCTTGTTCTGCTTTGTCTTCATTTCATATACATATCTTTATATAAAGTTGTAATTGAAAGATCACAAGTAACAACCAGGTTTTTTAATAGTGTCATTTCCATATTGCAGGCAAAATATCCAGAAGTTATTGGGATTTGCACCTTCACGTGCCGCTTCAAAGCAGGGTGGGACTCTGTTTTCTCCGCCGTCAGCGCAATTCAAATAATGAAGTAATTTGTATTTTCAGGGATATATATTTGCTATAAGGGTAACAGCATTTAAGGCTTGGTGATTACTATTTATTGAGTTTTGTTCTTATTAAATAGTGTCTTTTTAGATATATAGTTTAAAGATCAATAATCATGCAGGGGCAGCTCTAGCTCGTGTAGCGCCCGTGTGCAATGAAACCCTGGCGCCCCCTAAACTTGGACCCAAATATACCAACAAGCTATTTTATAAGTAGATATAGGTTACAGTATGGTATTCGTTACGGCCTTTCTTCTTATGAGGGCAGAATAACACTCATTGGTTTAATGTAGCATATCTCTGTTGCGAAACTAAGCGGCGAACCGCGTTAGTTCATGTTTCGTCTTATGTTTTAAGTTTTATGGACAGCGAAATACGCTGTTCAAAACGATGCTCTTAGCTGTCTTAGGGAGCGCCGCGGCGCACCGCTACTGCGGCGCCCGTGTGCATTGCATTATAGGTTAAACCGCCCCTGTAATCATGCTCATATTCCAAAACAGACATTGTGTATCCTAATAATGATAAATTCTTAAAAAAATTAAATTGTTCCATAATCTTGTTATCTTATATTTAGTGATAAAATATAGTTTTTAAGACAATATATGCAACAAATAGTTTTCTTTTTATCATATATTTATTGATTGGTTTCATATATTCTATGTATGTATTTATCAGGGATGTTATGGATATGAAATTTCGGATAAGGATTGGATACGGATATAGGAATAATTATAATATCGGATTCGG